>UCOH01011710.1:0-18825 GCA_900474275.1 Synergus japonicus | reverse complement strand
TATATATATATATATATATATATTTATATATGAAGGGAGATATTTTCCAGTTTTTGATTTCATTACATGAAATAAATTCAGAATGATTTATGATATTTGTGCCATTTTCGATTCTAAAGCCTAAAGGGATTTAATATCTACAATTCTGTACACATATATACATATACACTTTTATTGTTTCAAGCTCATTGGTTCTCCTTTCACATGAACTTTGAGCAGCGCACACGACTCGTCCTCATTCACATTCATATGGGTTTTGTGTTTGTCTTACAGGAGAGGCTATGGTTCTCTTACAAGAGGATAATTAGACCAAACATACCGGTCCGATTGAAACGTGCGATCGGTTAAATTGATCTGTTACACGATTCTCTTGCAGCTACTCGTCTGGCGAGCGCCGCTTTTCGTAGATAGAAAAATTCGATAAGTTTTAATTAATTTCTACATAACTTGTTATCTCGAGACTTAAACAATGTTCTTTACTTTTTCC
This sequence comes from Synergus japonicus, assembly GCA_900474275.1. Taxonomy (NCBI): domain Eukaryota; kingdom Metazoa; phylum Arthropoda; class Insecta; order Hymenoptera; family Cynipidae; genus Synergus; species Synergus japonicus. The sequence goes on along the minus strand of UCOH01011710.1, from coordinate 18,338 downwards.
TTCGTAAACATTCACTGCGAAAATATATTTCCTCTCGCTGATACTTCATTAAATGCAAACTCATTCAAGCGGTTCAATAGTAAAGTAGTGAAAAAATGTAAAACATAAATAAATATTAAATATATAAATATATTACATTAATAATTAGGTTAATTAAAATGTGGTTGTGGAATTAAAATAAATATTTTATAGGTGGACTGTATTATAGATTGTCTCACAACCACTAAATACTACTGAGAAATTAGATTCTACCTCAAAAAATGCTTTGTATAAATTTATATCTGTTGCGCTATATAATTATAAGTAATATTCTTAATAGAAAATAGAATTGTAGCTTGAATAAGTAATTTCACAAATTAGGATTGGGATCACAGGTCAGAATCGAATAACTTCATTTGTGTGAGCTAACTTCATTCTCCAGGGTAATTAAATAGAATGCAGTAAGTAAACGCTTTCTATGCAAGTTCTCGGTATAATGATAAGTAAGTCTGTCCGTATTGTAAGTGATCTAAAGCGATTGGTAGATATATACATACGAAAGAATGTGCCATTAATTAACCGCTCGTATCGGTCATCTGATTAGCTTCTTAATTGGATTAGGCAGCCTGCGTTTTCCAGTAAGCATTCGCAAAGTCAGTTGCTGTGTGGTAATTATGTCTGAACTCGTACATATATAACTATTATTCTTGCAAAGGATGCCTGTTGCATAATATTATGTACTTTCATGTCACAAAAAGGTTTTACTTTTACACTGAAAAATAATGGTTGATTCACTTTCTTGCATGGAGGAATTTAACTGGCAACTATTGTTTAAAATATATAGCAAATATGTTGTGTGCAATTAACTTCTAGTTTTTGCAATTTTTGTATTTGCTTCAAAAGTTCAGAGAATTCTAAACAATTTCAAATCAAAGAATTTGGTATTTCAAAATCATGCAAAATAATACAGAATTTTTTATGTTTTAAAAATAAAAAAACTTGTAAAAAATCTGGTATAAAAGTGTTTTAAATTTCGTAAATCTTTTGATATTCCTTGATTTATCTTAAAATTCCTTAAAATACTGTTAAATCTTTTAAAATTACTCAAAATCTCATGTTATAGTAAATCTCTTCTCTCTAAATCAGTCAAAAACTGATTACCAGTCAAATTCCACTGATTTTCAGTGAGTCTTTTTTCACGATTTTAATTAGTGAATAATCTACTGGAAATCAGTGAAAAGTGACTTATTCTCAGTGAATTTTCACTGATTAAAATCGTGAGAAAAGAGTCACTGAAAATCAGTCCTTAAAATTACTTAATATCCCAGTGGGCAAAAAATTGAAAGATGTTTTTATAACGTTCTAAAAACGTCCTAAAAACATCATATGTCAGGCCAAAATACGTCCAATGTTCCAAATACGTTCTAAAAACGTTTTTGGAACATTGGACGTTTTTAGGACGTTCTAAAAAAGTCTTTCAATTTTTTGCCCACTGGGGTCACATTAAATGTCGTAAAATCCACTAAAATTGTTTAAAAAAAAACTCAAAAAATATGACCAAATTACCTAAAATTATTTAAAATCCCATACAATATTTTGAAATCTCTTAAAAGTTCTAAAAGTCCTAATAAAATTCATAAAATCCCTTTAAATTCTCATTAATTACTTTTAAATAATACAAAAATATGAAACTGAAAATTCCCGACACTATAAAATTGCCGAATAAATAATTACCGAAAAATAAAATTCCCGATATTATAAAATTGCTGAAAATATCAAATTCCCGACACTTTAAAATTCTCGACATTAGAAAATCCCGGAAAGAAAAAAAAGTTGGAGAAGCGTATAAGTTTTACTTTTTTCACTCTCTTACGCTAATTTTATTTATTCATTTTTTACTCTCTTTAAAGAGAAATAATGCATCTGAAGTTAGTAGAACAAGCGTAGTAAGTAGCAGCTAGTATGCAAAGTGCAGTTTTACCCGAGGTTTTACCTTTGATGGTTTTCACACGAAGTGAGATAAACCCACAGCAAATATTTAATGACTCCTCGCGAATAATATGTTTTCATTGATAAGAGTGGATCTGCTTGTAATTGATTAAATTATAATACATTTTTCGCGGTCTTCATCGCGATAAAACCCGCGTAACACGAATATCTTTCTCTCTTCTTGGAACCTCAAGGAGATACATGATGCGTGAGTCAAATTTATTTCTCTGGGCTTGTATTTAATATTCGAGTACAACGGGTGTCTTCTGCTCCCTGTTCAACCCTTTGAAATATGTTCGAGAATTTGCATATAAAATGTAATATGAAATGTTAATGTCGAATTTTGCAAAATTCGTTTAAAATAACGCAGTCCTTTACTACCGCCTGGTATAATTTCATTTCCGTGTACCATAAATTTACAAAAATTTCAAAAAGAATATTCTTTACCGTTGGCTCTTCACTCATATTTAAGGCTTTGATTTTAAACATGCAGATCCTTTTTATTAATAATCAGACTTGCTTGACAAGGGATTTTAGTTGCTTTGGAACAGCTTCCAATATAAAATTATCCTATCAAAATGTGAAAGCAATGAGTTTCCATGGATGAAAGATTTCGAATCGTAATTAGTTTTAATTAATGTTTACCAATAATCTTTATAATTGCAATTATAGTATCAACTAACAATATCTAATAATTGTGATATTTATAAAAACCATCAGTAATGAGGAAGTCTAAGAAATTTCAAAATACAATAAGCAATGTATTGTTGGTAGAAGGCTATATGAGTACAAATCTTCTCACAAAGGATGTTAAATAAAATGCACTAAAGATTAAGAAGGGAACCGTACTTAAAGGTCGTCTCAACGAAAGAGGAGTTCGGAAAGCGAATGATTCTGCGTGGGCGTCAGGGGCGTGTGTGTACTTGAAAAAAAAAAATTATACATGATGTAATGACGCCATAAGAGCCACTGATTTACAATGAGTTAAAGGTGCGGTTGAACATGAAACACAGAACGCATTAAGCACAACGAGAGTTTCACATCTGTGCGGAATTTGTGACGATAGGCGGAGAAACTTGCCAATTTTGGTATCAGGGAAGAGTTATATATTTTCCAACTCCAAATATCACCAACCATATAATTAAAGTAATTACTATGTTTTTAATTATACAGATAGACGTTATAAACCCATGCATTTTAATCGGTTGAAAATATACTTCGACCCAACGAGACTTGGCATTCAATTATAATAAAAGTGTTAAATTGTCGGTGCTTTAATTTATTAGATAAAACTAGTTTCGTGTATTTGCATTTGGAAATTTCTCCCTTCTCGATATCGAGCTCGTATTTTGAAAGTGTCTGAAATAAATTTCGAAGTAGATTTACGTTTCTAATGTCGGATAATGGCTCGTATAAATGAAATATGTATTTCATAAATGTTATAGGATGCAATAAAGTCTTCTTATGGACTACCTGTCGGGAGACAATATTGGCGTCAAATCCTATCAAGTCTTATCTAGTTAATCTAGCTGGGACCAATATAGTGCACTATATGCATTTCTTAGCCTGAGGTTAAGCACACTGCATTCATCGTAAGATCAAGCCGCACACGCCCACGCTGAAAATCATTATTCACTGGTATAATTACACAAAGCGAACCATTTTATCTCCAGAGGTGCTTTAAAAGCTTCGAATGATTTGCGAAATGTGATTTTGCTGCATTCGCGTTTGAAAATTATGTATGTATGATCAATTCAGCATCGGATCACAAATTACTTTTACTTGCACATAAATAGAAAGTAGATTTCGATAAATTGCTAATACGCATACATGAACGAGAGCTCTTTTTAATTTATTTGGAGAGTAAATAATTAGTCTCAAATAAAAGCGAGATTATTCTACTTCTTGGTACTTTTTTTTATGTGATTTTTAATTATAAAAAAAGGAATATATCGATTCGCAGAATTATTGGAAAGGGATATTGAAATATGCGAGATACGTAAAGTACAATAGTGGTAAAGATTAATTTTTTATTATGTGCAACTGCAACATTTATAGAAAAATAAGTCCCGAGGCTCTTATATGTGGATTTCGTAATTTTGACTCTAGTTATGCGTCTATATCTGTATCTGTTTAATCTCTTTGGCACACATCGACAGAGAGAATATGCATGCGCCTACACACTGCAATAGTAAATAATACTTCAATCGTAGAAAACTTTGATTGTAGTTAGCCGCTATCAGATCTTGTGAGTTGAGTGAGAAAGGAGTGCCTGGGAAAACGCAGTTACATATCTCCTCTGGATGTTCGACAAATCGTGATTTGTATAAGTGTTTTTATATTTCTAGAATAGGAAGTTTTCAATTATTCGAATCTAATTGTTTTAGAAAAAGTTCAAATTAAAATAAGAAGTCAAAGAATGATTGTATCTGATACTTTCATATAAATTCGAGGTAACATCCGTTAAATTAAATATGAAGGCTTGCAATCACATACTTGTGAAGTCCGTTGGGACCGTTTAAGTTATCAACAATTATGATTTATTACAGAAAGGTATAGTCACGAATTAAAATGCTCTTAAGCATATTTCCACAATATGAAATTCAAAGGGAAAGTGCGTAAGGCACGTAGATTTTTCTACTTGAATTATAAAACTCGTGACGCTGCTTACTCACTCAGACAGGTTACATATTAGGCAAATCTAATGAGTTATAAATTACGATTGCCTAACGTACTTCAAGTAAACTTCTTGTGTGGAGATTGTCGAGAAAGCTTATGATGCAATTCACGATTCAATGCATCTTTCGCTATAAAGCAGTCTCTATTGTTTTAGCAACAATGCAGAAAAATAGCTAGGAGTGCTCATCGCAATAAGGATTCAGTGACTTACTCATTGTTAGCTCTGCCTAAAGCAATTTGTTTTCCGCAATAAGCTCTGTCAAAAAATAAGCCACTTTGCCGTGATTTATGAAGCACTCTTGCTCTTTTCAAGTTGGAGACAATGAGTGCTTGTTCTTTGGAAAAATCATTCCAATTGGATATTTTTGGTACTGTTTAATTCGCCATCTTTATCTGATGTTAGATTTTCGTTGATATTTAAACACATTTCAAAAAACATGATGATTAAAAGAACGAAGTTTGTAGGAGTTAGTGGGCTGCGTTCCTTTTATCAGTGAAAGCAGCAAAACTAGCAAGACACTACATATAATAGACCCACGTTCTTCATACCACTATTGTGCTGGTAGACCTCAATCAGCCATTGAAATGCCACTTTCCGATTAGCACCACTCTTTGGTTTTTGTGTTGTAAATATTTAAATTACATGACTAATACAGCGAGATTTCACGTCAAACTGCGTGTGGAAGATTGACAGATCATTGTTCAATCAAGTACTGTTAAAGAATCATGTTACAGAAATTGTATGCGACCATTGCCTGGATTTTCTTGTATTTGCACATTAACACAGTCATTGATGTTGAGCATATAGTATTATGTTGATTATCCTTTCATGCGTCATATGTACCAATTTATATTGTGAAATAATTGACCTTTTACTCTGAAAATTGCTCTCAGAAGTGTTGGAGATCTAGATCAATATCATCTTAGTGACTTGTTGAAATTTCATGACACATAAAAATACTATCACTACATTTGACTTCTTGGCAGTAGTGCGCTGAAAAGCTTTTATTTATGAGTTCAGTAACGTTACCATAATCTCGAAGATATCAGGTACAAGAGGGATCTCAGGAGAAAGATGACTAGGCATAAGCGAACTTTACTGACCTTTCAGAGATATCACAGAATGGCTGCCCTCACATTGCAACTTTATAGAATATCCCGAGCAGCGTAAGTGCACATTGAACATGAACCACAGAGATTTTTTATGGCGTCCATAACCAGAAGATCAAGGCTTCAACTGAGTAATCCTTTATAAATCGTGTAAGATTTATCCATTGTTTCACTTATTCAACGTACATCTCAAGTGTTTCCTTTCTTCAGATTATAAGAATTAAGTATAATTTTTTTTTGCAAAAATTAGCAAACGATTTAGCGATTAGCCCGCGATTTCATGGGATTTTAAGTAATTTTATGGGATTTGATGATATTTTGGGAGATTTTTAATGATTTCAAGGGATATTACGATAGGTTGTGTAATTTTAAGTAATTTTAAGGAATATCTAGTAATGTCAAGTGATTTTACAAATTAAAGGAAATGCACCAGATTTGGAAGGATGTTAAGGGCATGTATTACTTACCCGATCCCTACCTTACCGACATTTTTTCTCCGTAACGCTACGTCTATATTTATAAAGATATCAAGTTGAAAATTTATAAAATTGAAGAAAATATGCTAATGTATGTTTGTCTGGTCTTAAATTTTTGTAAAAATAAAAAAAAATGTTTGAAAAAATTTTGTTTTTTTAAATATCAATATTTAAGACCAGACAAACATACCTTAAGGCTTTAGCTTCAAATATAGAAATTTTCAATGTGGTATCTCAATAAATGTAGACGTAGCGTTACAAAGAAAAAAATGTCGGTAAGGTAGGGATCGGATAAGTAATACATGCCCTTAAAGGGATTTTAAAACATTTTGTATGGGGTATTGAATAAATTTAAAGAATTTTAAAGGATTCAAGAGATTTTATGGAATTTCATGAAAGTGTAAATATTTGTAAGATATTTTACGATAGTTTATGGAATATTAAGTTATTTTGAGGAGTATTAAGGTATTTTGCGAGGTTTCGTTAGATTGTCCGGAATTTTAAGCGATTTGATATTGAGTTGAAGTTTCTGACGTATAGTCTGAAATTTTTTTTTTTACATTTATCGAAATATGTAATTACAAAAAAAAATTTCCACTGTTCCCAAAACCCAAAATTTTTATTTATCTATTAGGAATAATTTTAGAGAATTTAGAGGAGTTTGCAATATATTTGAAATAAAAAGAGTTGAAAGGAGTTATAGATAGATTTTTTTTTAGAGATTTCAAAAAAATGCAAGACATTTTAAGTGGTTTTAACGAATTTTAATGTTAAGAGATTTTAAGAGATTTCATTTGAATTCTTTTGAAATCCAATGAAATTCCATACAATCCCTTGTCACTAAAATCTCTGGAATCTCTTTTTATCTCTTTTAGTCATCTCTTTTGATAACTCTTTCAAATTTTAATAAAAATCCGTTGAAACCTCTTAAAATTGAAAACTCTTGAAAATCTTTCAGCTGTTTGGAATTCTTTTAAAAATCTGAAATTCCCTAAAATGAAAAATCACTTAAAATCTCTATAAAATCCTTTGAAATTTCTTCATAACGCGGTTAACAACAAAGGATAAATTTCTATTGGTAAATAAATAAAAATAAAATGATTTGATATTCTTAATGAAAAAAATGCAACAAAAAAAAAAAATAAAAAAATAAAACTTTTCGTCAGACTAGACGTCTGAAATTTCAACCCAAACGATTTGACGATATTTTAAAATCCTTTCATTTGATATTGTCTAGAATCCTCTGAATCTTTTTAGCAAAAGTTGTGCAAAAACGAGTAATTAATGATAATAAGTTGCTAATTTAAGAAAAGGATTTCCAAGATTTGCAACAACAGTTTATGCAAAATTTTTTAGACATTTAACAAGCACTTTTTTTTTAAAAAGAATTCTATAATAATTTTGCATCGAAAATAACAAGTCATACTGAGACAGTAAAGAAGGAATCAATAAACCTTGAAGTTCCACTTTTATCCCTTCGTAATTTACTTCTCAATTTAATGAGTAATAATTTAGCATAGCTAATGCAGCAAATTGCAGGTGGAATATTATCTTAATGAGATAATGCATGTAATTCATTGAAGTAAACAGTCATAAAATATCCGAAAGTAGACGTGAGTATAAAAGTAAAACTAGGTTGTACCGATGAAATAAAGATATCACCTACGCATTCACGTTAACAATGTGCTTTTGAAAAATCGTTTCACATTAGTAGCATGCGTTACTCACAAATCGTTCCATATCGTTTTCGCAACGGAACTAGCTCTGGACTCCCTTTAAGAGTTTAAGCCTAGACTGCTGGTTGTGGGTCAGTGGTATTAGATTTTCTTGCTTGACATTAATAACTCCCTCACGCTAACATACACGCACGTGTACCGCCTTGCGAATTTTCTTCGTGTGCTTGCTTCCTTGATTAGAAGTGAATTCTTGACCTATTCGAACGTTCCATGCCTTGTATGTTCCTTAAAGGATAATATATTACCAGCAGTAAACAATTGTTACGACTAAATCACGATATCCTAGTCTTTGTTGTGTTCATGAAGCTAGAGAACTAGGTGTTAGAAATAGTGCACGTACAAGACTTTAATTATTGGAATGGCGGGATCCATAATAGATGATCCTACTATAAACTTTTGCTATCTAAACAATTAAGTTTATTGAAGTGTGATGCGTGCACGATAATCTCTAGGATTTCCTTCTTATAGCAGCATAGTTAAAAAGAGATTTGAGAAATTTTTCTTTTCTTGTCAAGTCGCACTAAACTTTAACTTGTAAATCATTCAGTTGGTGCATGTTACATTATTCAGCCACTAAGGCCCTGCGATACGGATTTCTGGAGAATCTTGCGGATCTCCAGTATTTGCACGACTCCGTACTTTCTATGCCAGATCGACTGTAATCGTGAAAGTCCCGCTGAGTTTCAAAGAAATTTCTCTGCTTCAGTAGATTTCAAAAAGGACAAAAACGCAAAACTATTCTCGAAAATATTTCCATGTGAAGTTATAATTTACGAGTTTCAAGTTTCAAGTCTTTAAAGTGCACATTATTATTTATGGTTTCATTATTTTCTTGTACATATATATTTCAGGGCCTAAACTGACGTCTAGCACTATTGACACCATATGAAATCTCTCATGTGACTAAGGGAAAATCTACGTTTATCCTGCATAAGAAAGCAGAGAATGTATAGTTAATAACGCATGTTGTACTTCAACCATAAATCGTAAATAAACTCTTTTGGAAGACTTCCAACAACGTGTCTTAACTTTGCGCTCCCTGAATCTTCTGCGAATGAAGCTGTTGTCTACTTGAACTCCATTGAATGAGAGGTGAATGTCAGTACACGCTTCTTATAAGATTTATCAATACAACTGAATGTATAAAAAGCTGAAACACCGACAGACTGATGTACCAATATAAATAATAAATTTCTTGCTTGCTACAAGATTGGAAGATACAAATTTTCACAGAAAAATTCCATCTTCGTTGAGCCTATTCCCATACTTAAAAAATTATTATACATATTTTAAACAAGCAACGTAAAGTTATTTCAGTTCATTTTTTATTATACAAGCTTTCATATTATACCTTCTAAAAAATTATCATTTCAAAATATGATGGGTTTTGTTTCAAATTATAGGATTGATTTATATTACAAATCCGAGACTCTTCCCTGTCAACTGAGCAGAAACTAATAAATAATTTCTTAATCCTGCTTTTAAAAGCCACGTAAATATTATATATTTCATGTTTCGTAAGCTGCTTAACTTTTTAGAGTTAAAAGTTGAACAGCTTTCATGGTAATTAAATCATCGTAATAACGGCACTAATGTGAAGTAGTGGATATCCATAATAAATTATTTTAAAGTCTCTCGCCAAATGATTTTACATAAAAATTTGTAAAAGTCTTAAATAACTTAATATGACTTTATTTAAAACCGGATTGGAAAAAGAGAATAAATATTTCATGGCACACAAGTCAATCTCGCAGTGGTTTCGAAAAAGTAGAGCACGAAGGCTGATAATTTATTTAGTGTGAATTGAATCTTTTATTAAAAGTGAGACTTATTAAAAGTGATAGTGCATATTGCTTCCCTTTTTAATACAACGTCTACCCGAAAAAATGATTTTAAGTCTATTGAGAGTTGATTTATGAAATCCCAAGTCTCATGTTTCAATGTAAGTAACTTTGATGAATTTTTCACACACTAATGTGCAGAAACGTTAACGCTTAACATATCCCACGATGTTATTAATCATTCTCGAACATATTTCTACCCACAATCTGTTTAGCACGCGGCTTCCTCTTATGGTTCCCTAGGGCGATTGCAGTAAGGAACATTTGTACAAGTACACTCTGACTTTTCAGTGTGTTAAACAGTAAAATAGTAATTACACTCTTCACATTCTTTCCTGGATGAAAAAAGACTGAAACCATCAAGGATTCCATAATTTTTTATAGGAAAAATGTATGTTTGAAAAGCTAATCAAACAAAGATTGATGGTAAAAAAAAATTATTTTCTATGTACAAACATAGAAAATTCAAACATTCCTTTGAGGTCATATTATCCACTAACGAACTAAATCGTTTCAAAGCAAGGCACTGACTCGTTTCAGATTGAATTTGGTTATACCTGAATTCGGATCCCGTTTGATTAAAATGCCACTTCCTTTGAGCCAAAGAAATTTTCGCTTAGATTCATATTTGAGCGACTCACTTCGATCAATGCATACGCGGAAAGTTCGTCAATACAAAACTGATGCTTCGGATAGATTTGAAAATAAAAGAATGAAACGATTTCAAATCATTCATATGTGAAAATTTTCCTTGCAAAAAAGTGTCTGAATATATAGGTTGCACTTTAACAGAATGGTTTGATAATTTAAGCTGTCATTTGCAAACAGCTTCTTTTGCTTCAAGCATATTTTTTGTTTCAAGCATTTTTTACGAGTGATAGTCTCCGAGAAAATCAGAGGTACATCGATTTTCATTTTTAAAAAAACCATAAAGGTACATCCATTAGTTTCGGCTTGGTGCACTATGATTTCCCTTTACCATTATCCTTTGCGATGATTTTCTTTTACAATGATATACAATGACTTTTTTTTCTTTTACAATGGTTTATGGATTTTATACGGTTCCCTTTTTGCAAGTCTATCCGAAAAATTTTTTATCATCAGAGCAAATTTCTAAAGAAAATTTGCTACCATTATATTTTTCTATTAATAGAAATGTCAGATAGTTCTGATTTTAATCGTATTAGGATGACGTATTTCACTCGCTTCAAATTAGGATGGCGTATTAGGATGACGTATTTCACTCACTTCAATTAATAGAGCTGTAATTTACGCTTTCAATTTCCAATAACGGAACCCAAGAATCTCACAAATTCAGACTCGTCTAAATATTAAATTTAATTTAAATTTATAACATCTTCAATATCTACAGAGAATTAAAAAAATCCATACGTGCTCTCATAAGCATAATCATTACCCGAGGGATTGACAATTCATGAAATCAGGTGTACACTTGCACTGAAATATCTTAAATCTGAAATATCCGAGGTCGGTGAAATCTTCTGAAGTCACTTGAATTCACTTGAATTCACTTTAATTCACTTGAATTCACTTGAATCCACTTTAATTCACCCTCAAATTGATGGTGAATTTTTTCTGAAGTCACTTTAAGTTATGTGAATTCACTTGAAGTCATGTGAATTCATTTGAAGCCACGTAAATTCATTTGAATTTACTTGAAATCTCCTGAAGTCAGTGAAATCCTCTCAAGTCACTCGAATTCCCTTGAATCCACTTTAATTCATCTTCAAATTGATGGCGAATTTTTTTTAAGTCACTTGAAGTTATGTGAATTCACTTGTAGCCACGTGAATTCATTTGAATTTTCTTGAAATCTCCAGAAGTCACCTGAAGTCACATGAATTTATTTGAAATCACGTGAATTCATTTGAATTTTCTTGAAATCTCCTGAAGTCAGTGAAATCTTCTAAAGTCACTTAAAGTCAGTGAAATCTTCTGAAGTAACATGAAGTCATGTGAATTCATTTGAAATCACGTGAATTCAATTGAATTTTCTTGAAATCTCCTGAAGTCAGTGAAATCTTCTAAAGTCACTTGAAGTCAGTGAAATCTTCTGAAGTCACCTGAAGTCATGTGAATTCATTTGAATTGTCTTGAAATCTCCTAAAGTCACTCGAAGTCAGTGAAATCTTAACAAATCACCTGAAGTCACATGAATTCATTTGAAATCACGTGAATTCATTTGAATTTTCTTGAAATCTCCTAAAGTCAGTGAAATCTTCTAAAGTCACATGAAGTCAGTGAAATCTTCTGAAGTCACCTGAAGTCATGTGAATTCACTTGAAGTCACATGAATTCATTTGAATTGTCTTTGAAATCTCCTAAAGTCACATGAAGTCAGTGAAATCTTCTGTAGTCACTTGAAGTTACATGAATTCATTTGAATTGTCTTGAAATCTCCGAAAGTCACATGAAGTCAGTGAAATCTTCTGAAGTCACCTAAAGTCATGTGAATTCACTTGAAGTCACATGAATTCATTTGAATTGTCTTGAAATCTCCTAAAGTCACATGAAGTCAGTGAAATCTTCTGTAGTCACTTGAAATCATGTGAATTCACTAGAAGTATATCTTGAAGTCAGAAGTAGGTGTTCACCTGGTTGGCCGAGTTATCAACCCCTCATCATTACCTGTTTGTGAATAATAATAATTTATAAGTCTACTAAATACAGGTAAACTATTAATATTTCACCCACGGTTAACATCACATAATTTTCATTGAAATTGCGGAATAAAAAAGTGCAGATTATCTGCAGGTAATTAAATTTGTTAAAAACATTTTACAGGCCAGTTGCTTTGTTAAAGATATTTTTTCAGTGCAGCTGCGACAAGCATAAACCCTTAGGGTACTTACTGTTTTCGCACTTTTACTACCTACTGTTAAAGCCAGACGTACGATGCTACTAGAGTTAAGAGTGATGTTTCCTTCCGTTTAGGCGCCAACGTCCAATCAAAAGTTCGTGCTGGTTAAAAAAAGGAAGCACAAAATGCAAAGTCTGCGAATGGAGTAATTCAATCACCCGTTTATCGTCAGTATTGGTCAGACATCAGTATATTGGTTGAGGTCTGGTCTGCTCAGACCTGTGCAGCTGATTAATCTGGGTTCATAGTTACGGAAATAGGTTCATCAAGAGTAACATGGGTTATTTCATCGGACTGAGAACACCGTGAACTAGGTAGTCGTTAAAAAGGTGTAGGCGAAGAGAGAGCTACATCGTACCTACTCTTAAGTGATTTACGGTCGTGCTTTCCCAGGCAGGAAATTCGTTAGGGCAATCTCTGGATTCAAGATGGGCTTCTGCACGCACCATGCTTAACCCGATAATGTTAACGAGTTTCGTTGATACACAGCATTCTCATGGTTCCTTCTTTCTTACAAATTTACTGCATTCCTTCAACCATTACTTCAATTCTACTAAGTTGCCTTTGAAAATAATGGAAGGGTTGTATAACGTATATAAATGGAAGGAGAACATTAATAATTGGATTTGTTCTAAAGAGTAAGTCTGCTCTTTCTCAAAATATATAAAATTTATATTATTATTTAATTTACAGCTAATCATAGTAAGACGTGCCAACTCTCTAAATCTGAATAAGCGAAAACCATATTGGTATGGAACGTAAAGTTATTTCAGTCCGTTTTTTAATATACAAGCTTTAATATTATACCTTCTAAAAGATTACCATTTCACAATATACACAGAAAAATAAGGACTGAAAGTGTTTACAGTTTAAGTCAGTTTTTAGGCTGAATTTAAGTTGATATCAGTTTTTAGTCTTGTTTTAAAATTTCTTATTCTTAAAGCAAGACTAAAAACTGACTTAAACTTCAATTCAGCCTAAAAACTGTCTTAAACTGTAAACACTTTCAGTCCTTGTTTTTTCTGTGTAATGATATTCAAAATATCAGTTATATTCACTGATGAATCAGTGAATATCACGCCCTCTATGAGAGCAATTTCGCTGATTCACTCTCTAAATCTGAATCAGTGAAAAGTCACTGATTGACAGTGAAATTTCACTGATTCAAATAGCTAGAATCCGGTCACTGATAATCAGTGAAAAGTTACTGATGCATTCAGTGAACAAAAGTCACTGATTGAATCAGTACAAAGGAATAATGTGGACCGATAGTTGGCAGCAGTTGTACCTTCTTAATTTAACATTTTTTTGCAATATCTTCTTAAAAAATTGCCAAAGTGACTTCGTTTTAGGCTCCTTTTAAGTACAATTTTGATAGCTTTTAATTTACCTGGAAAGAAATTAAACCAATAGCCTTAAACGTTCATCGAAAGTTTTTGTGAATAAAATGTTGTTTATACATATACCTTTGACACAATCAAACGTAGAAACAGTTTCCAATAATTAAATCATTACATTCATCAATAAGTTAAAAACCGAATAGAAAAGACGCTTCAATAGGCTTCATGAACCAAAGGACGCTACATTGACCCGGTAAATACTTGTAAATACGTTAGATACGACTGATAAAATGCTTACTTCACGTTGTTCGCGTTTATACGAATTTATTACGAATTCAAAATTTCTACAATAAATTACTGAATTTACAGATTGAAATTGGAACTTGATTTCCAAAAGTGATAAGTATACTTTATTGAAATTTGTAAAGGTTATATCGGTTCACTAATTAAATTAGTAAAAACTTACTGATAATCAGTGGACTATTACTGAATTGATCAGTGAAAAATTTCAAATCACTGATTCATCAGTGAAATACTTAATCACTAATTAAATCAGTGAAATTTTCACTGATTCAAATTTAGAGAGTAAAACGTGCCAACTCTCTAAATCTGAATCAGCAAAAACCATATTGGTATGGAACATAAAGTTATTTCAGTCCTTTTTTTAGTATACAAGCTTTAATATTATACCTTCTAAAAGATTATCATTTCACAATATACACATAAAAATAAGGACTGAAAGTGTTTACAGTTTAAGTCAGTTTTTAGGCTGAATTTAAGTTTATATCAGTTTTTAGTCTTGTTTTAAAATTCCTTATTCTTAAAACAAGCCTAAAAACTGTCTTAAACTGTAAACACTTTCAATCCTTGTTTTTTCTGTGTAATGATATTCAAAATATCAGTTATATTCACTGATGAATCAGTGAATATCACGTCCTCTATGAGAGCAATTCTGCTGATTCATCAGCGAATTTCACTGATTTGGTATGGTTTTCGCTGATTCAGATTTAGAGAGAATAGTTTGATCATGGAGTGATGAAATGGGTTTTCAGGATGTTATAAAAAAAGTGTTGTATACTACAAAACCCTTTGCCGTTTAAAATTAAAAAAACATTGAAATCTGTTAATATGTTGCTATAACGTAAAGTTAAAAAGGGAGGGCAGTTATATTGCAATTTTGTAATTTACAAACGTTTCAACTCCGCAAATACATTGTTCATGTCATGTAGCATCAAAGGATTATTCGAAATGCAACGACCGTAATTTATTTGTACACTAACCTACACTAAAATATCGATTGCCATTTTGTTGGGAATAACACGTTGAGCGTTCGTAAATATTTAAAGTGCGTCACGCTTCGCGTGTGAGAGCGGTAGTGAATACATTTTAGGCAACTGTACGTGAAATGGCATACGATTAATAGAATCCGATTATTGTAGCATAAATTGTGCTTTGATAGCGAATTTGATATTTTAATAAGGATTTTAGTGCTATTAGCAAAAAATTGCTGGTTCCTTTTATAGTTTCCATATACATGCATTCATTATGCACATATAATATACATATATATATATATGGCCCGTTTGACGTTAATTTCAAATATTCTTGTTCTAAGCGCAAATGCAGTCGCTCTATATTACAAGGGCGAAGGCTCTTTCACGATTTTAGCAGGAGATCCTTCCTTTTATCGCGTCGTTCAGATCTGTGAGTTATACTGTCCGGGACGGTGGAAAATACGACTTGCAGTTACTGCCACGTCGAGGATATTCGTCTCTTGAACTCAATTATTGGACCGGCACTCATTGTGAAGACTAAATGCAGGTGCTGCTCCTGTGCAGAAAGTTTAGACCAATTTTCATAAAAGAAGAACACTTGTGCTGCGCTGCAGTAATTTTCCAGCACGACATATAAAGCTCGCCCTTTGCCCAGGACCGGAAGTGTAACGCACATCCGCTCGCCGATAGCACGACCCTCGTTAAGATGTTTCATCGTCCTGGAAATTCTACAGAGGCTGCTAACATAAATTCTCCGCCGTTTCCTTGGAAATTTCAGGTGAAACTACCCTTTCATTGTATCCAGCATGCGAGCTGCACCTGACGAAACTTCTTCACATTTGTTACCATGAATGAAATTGATGTTAAGATTTCAGTAACTTTATCATAAGAAGCAATCTTCATAACAGAAACTCTTGTTTGTTGACTAAGAATGTCTTTTTCAAGATTTTCAGCAATCACTTTAGAATTTGTGGCTACTGGGCTTTTACTACTTTTAGTTTGATTAAATGTATCAACATCATTTCAGGCGTTTGTTTAACCCCTGTCTGTTTTGGAATTCGCGAAAACCAAGTCTTTGACATTAGTCCTCGTTAGTCGTAATCGGTGCCACTTAGAAAGCATCTCGGAAAGCACAAGGCAGGGGGAATTCACTGATGTTACACCCACACAAAGTGGGGAAGATACCCGACATGAGAGCCTAGACTAAATTTATTTTATTAATTAAGTTCACCCTCAGTTCTCTTATTACTGCCTGGAATTTAGGGAAATACTGTCATTAGCATCGTCTTAAGTACGTGTTTTTCAATGAAATACACCTGCTGTGTTATTCTTTATTTATTTCATACTCTCTAAAATTGATTATCAGTCAAATTCCACTGATTCAAGTTTAGAGAGTAATATTCGATACTTATTTAATCAAAACCGATCTTTTTTCTATATGTGTCTCAATAATACAGCTTTTCATGTATTTATACTTTTCTCTAGTGTAAAGAAGTCTTTACATAAGATTCTAAATATTTCAATGGTCCATAGACTATTTTTATCTACGTTAATATAAAGTAGCGCACTTCTCATAATATAAAATAAATTTCTGTCACTATATACTTCACGTAATATGACCCATCTAATGAAAGAGATGAGCAGTAAGCTCAGAGATGGTGGTGGGTTGTCATCAGTCATTAACGGTAGTGCTTCCTTAAAAGATATGAAAATGAAACCGAATACAAGCATAAACTTGCACATATATTCTAGCTTGTATTCATGATTCTAGGCGAGTGTTTTTATTCAGGTTCTACATTTTGATATTAAATGTAAAATATATTTAAAAATGGCTGTGAATAATTCTATCGTTTAGAAACATTAGTATAGAAAGTTTTGCTATTCATCTTACATATACGTCCACATTTTTATTATTTCTATTCACATGGGGTGAAAAGACAGTTTTTAAGTTTCATACTTTTCACCTTTCAGGTACATAATCAAGCACCAAACCAGAGGTCGTTTGACTGAAGCTGCTAAGATCGATAACTTGCCTAGACCGAAACTCAATTTTCGCAAGTGTATTAACTCTACTTTGTTGTAGTATTTACTCCCTTTCATGTTGCTAATAGTTATTAATTGCTTGTTAGGGAAAATTAATGACGAGGTTGTATCGTATGTGATACGCGTGGTTCAGCAACGCGTATTCTGATACCTAAAAGCAATTTCCTTTGCTCTCTTGAGGAATTTGATGAGAGAATATTCTGAAGATATAACCTAATTTCGTATCTGTCAAATTTTGCATTTATTCAGAAATTAATGGTAACATCGGGTTGGATTGAATGTATCCGGTAAATAATAAGAATCTGCATAATAAAGTTGTTAAGAGAATTTAGATATTTAAATTGACAACTATTATTATATACGAGTATATATTCTCATTTATAAGCTTCATTTTAATGCTTTAATGCAAATTTGGTGCTTAATATTAAATACATATCTGTATCCAAAATAAGCATAAACATCACGTATTTTTCTCCAGTTTTCCATTCAATATTTGTCTTTTATATGTAACGTAATGAACCCTTTGTTAAAGAATTTCATCTACTTGATTATTATTTTTAGTATCTTTGGGTTTCAAATTATAGTTGTCGCGTCGCAATCATACTTGTTGAAAGAAAATTGGCTCATTTTACTCAGCACGAGCTTCATTAGTACATCACGCAAAGAAGACGTAGAAGCGCTTGACAATCAGGAGAAATGAAAAAGTAAGGGGAGGATATGGAACAACAAACCACCAACTTGGAAGTTACTCACCAAGAAAATCGTGTACATGAAGAATTATAAGAAGCTTCTCATCAAAACTTTCCTTCAATATAGTTGTATTTCTTCAGAATGAAATAAGAGACTATTGAGAGAAAAATATTTTTTTGAATTATTTTTTATTTCCCCGAGATAGGTAAACCAATACTTGTAACTGCAGGGTTTTTATTCTCTGTAAATATGCATTTTTCATGAAATTCTCGTTTGGTTTCTACAAAAAAAAAAAAAAAA
>UCOH01011708.1:0-19299 GCA_900474275.1 Synergus japonicus | reverse complement strand
CTTTCTGCTTTGCGTTTTCTGCTATCATAGGACAGCACCCTTAGCTTCAATTTTAGGAATTTTCAACTTAATATCGCAATAAATGTAGATGTAACGTTGTAGAGAAAAAATGTCGGTAAGGTAGGGATTGAGTAAGTCTTACATGGCCTTAATGCAGGGTAGTGTACAAAATTAAATAACTTGTCCTGTACCTAAAGAACCAAGTCGATAGTTGACCGTCACTAAGACGACATCTTTGTCTAATAAGTACTGAGGTCCATATTGATCACTTTGTCCAGAATAAGAATAAAATCCACCAGGATGGAAAAAGACTATTACCGGTCTCTTTACATTCGTATCTTTAGTTGGTAACTGAAAAAGTAAGACCAAATTATTGCGTAGCATAAGGAACAGGAATGATAAAAAATAGAATAAATTCTAAATTACAGTATGGTTTAAATGCTCTTTTGATGTTTCATGGTAATTTATAGGTACCTTTGTTGTGTAAATGTTTAAACGAAGACAATCTTCGGACATCAATTTATAATCCGTAGGTTGTGGACAAGCTGGACCCTCAACAGAAGCGTCGAAAGTTCCGTTCCAAGGTTTCACTGGCACAGGTGGCTGCAAATGATCGTTTTATTATTTTTCGAATCATTCCTTTTAAATTCATTTATGCATTCATTTTATAATATAAATTCATATTATCAGATTATAATAATCATATTTTTAATTAATTAAGGCCATGCAAGATTTACCCGATTCCTACATTACCGACATTTTTTCTCTGCAACGTTACGTCTATATTTATTGAGATATCAAATTGAAAATTTCTAAAATGAAAGAAAATATGCTAAAGTATGTTTATCTGGTTATAAATTTTTGTAAAAAAATTTGTTTAAAAAACTTTTTTTTATAATTGTCTATATTTAGCGCCAGATAAACGTACCGTAATGCTTTAGCTTCAATATTAGAAATCTTCAATTTGATATCTCAATAAATCCAGACGTAGCGTTGCATAGAAAAAAATGTCTATAAGGTAGGGATCGGGTAAGTCTTACATGCCCTTAATTAGTTTAACTTGCAACAGCGGAAATTTTTAATATCACCTGAAAACGCAGATTTCCAACAGGGGGTTCACCAAATCTCAAACCCCGAAATGCGTAGATATTTTTGCCCAATCTGGTTTGCATAATGGAACCTATTATTTTTCCAAGTTTATGTATTTCAAGTGAGTTTTCAGGAATGGCATCTATATTCGTAAGTGCAGCAAAAATGCACAACGCAATAAACAAAATTCGTCCCATCTTGGACAAAATTATGTTATATTAATTTTTTAAAAAATTTTTTTAACAAAAAAGGTGGATTGCCATAACAATAAGTAAATTTGTTCGTCACTTTTGCTATACTGAAGCAATGATTCAAGTAGAGCATTTTATACTCCTTCCAATGAGGAAAACATTGGGTAAAACCAGAAAATCATGCATGTTTGTCAGCTCTTTACTTATTTATGCGCACTCTGCAATAAACGTCAGATTGAAAAGTATTAAAAAGTTTTAAGTAGAATATTAAGGGTGTTGTAGCTAAATTCTAATCGCACAGAGCAAAAAAAAAATAATAACAAATATTTTTTTTATAAAAATTTAAGACCAGATAAACATGCCTTAGCATATTTTCTTTAGTTTTAGAAATTTTCAATTTGATATCTCAATAAATGCAGACGTAGCGTTACAGAGAAATAAATGTTGGTAAGGTAGGGTGTAAACGATTCGAAAAAGTTATAATACCCATTGCATTAAAAAAGATTTTTTTGCACGTGCTGTAATCCCCTGGATAACCTAAAATCAAAAAATCAAAAAGTTTTTATTAGCTTATAACTTTCTCAAGAGAAGGTTAAATTTAATTAATAATTGATAAAAAAATTAATTTAATAAAATTTTTTTAAATATTATAAATAAATAAACATAAAATGAGAATGTAAAAATTGTCAATAATTAATATTATATTAATGACATATTATATATATATATATATATATATATATTTCTACTATATTTTATTATAAACTAATACAATTATTATAAATTTTATATAAACTATATTTTATGTGTTATCATTTATATCGGTTTGGTTTCGGATTTTTTTTATTGATTTTTTTGGATTGATTTGGACTCATTCGGGTTGAATTTTTTTCTTGATGCACGGATTGCAAAAGATTTTAAAAAATTGAAAACATCCTGCGGATTGAACGTATCCTGATTGTAATTTTAGATTAATTAAATATCATATAAACATTTACCTTTTTTATTTCCTTTTTTAAAATGAGTAAGGAGAAATTTTCTTCGGTCATACAATAATTAGAAAAGAAACATCAAATTTCTTTAAATATTTCGTTAACTACATAATTTATATATGGGACGTTCTTTTACAAACCGTACAGATTTGGATGGAAAATGACCGACCCATTTTTGATTCAGCTAAAACATTTTTTACGGGTTCTTTATGAAAAAAGAAAGATACGTATTCGAGGATTTTTTTTCTTTGGAAAATAGAAAGGATTGAAAATTTGGTGATTTTTGGCTTGAAGACTATTTTTTTTTAAATTCATAACTCTTCTATTTTTGCTAGAGGCTTTATTTATTTTTTCTTTCATTTTAAAGGTAAAAGAACGAGCTTTAATAACAAAAATAGTTCAAAGAAAAAATATTAACAAATTTCAATTGTTATAAACAATCGAAATTGTTTAAGTGATTTTTAACAATTGCCCCAACCATGAATCAAGTTTTTAGTATTTCTTTTATCGTATTCTACTTTAAATTCCCTTTCGAAAACGATTTTTGAATCGATGGACAAATAATTAGTACTGTCCGAAAAAATTTAATTTATCTAGCGCGGTACGTCACATCGGCGCGCCGATCGCAAAAACTTGATTCATCGTTGGGGCAATTGTTAAAAATCACTTAAACAATTTCAATTGTTTATAACAATTGAAATTTGTTAATATTTTTTCTTTGAACTATTTTTGTTATTAAAGCTCGTTCTTTTACCTTTAAAATGAAAAAAAAAATAAATAAAGCCTCTAGCAAAAATAGAAGAGTTATGAATTTAAAAAAAAATAGTCTTCAAGCCAAAAATCACCAAATTTTCAATCCTTTCTATTTTCCAAAGAAAAAAAAATCCTCGAATACGTATCTTTCTTTTTCCATAAAGAACCCGTAAAAAATGTTTTAGCTGAATCAAAAATGGGTCGGTCAATTCTCTGTTCGATTTGTAAAAGAACGTTCCATATATATGAAAACGTTTTCAAATAAGAAAAAAATAGTGAAATTCTATCTTAGGATATGTCTTTATTTCCTGCACTTATTCCTATATTATTATATAAAGAACCTTTTATCAACTTATCATTGTGTAATAATAGGTTGCAGAAATAGATAGTTATTGCATGGACCATAAAAAGGGAATTAATGCAAATTACGGGATAGCTTCCGGGTGCCTGACAAGACTACAATAAGTACATGCTTCACTACTTTCCCTATGCATACCTAATTGACATATAAAAATGCATTGTCTTCAAGTTCGATTTTTGCAGTAGTACGATATGAAAGCCACAGAAATGATGGATCATCCACCGATAGTGAATAATTATGCTTCGATAAAATTAGTCAGATTTTTCATGCAATTTATTGGCATGTGGCCCTCGGAAAGTAGAAGGCAAATAATTTTCTCTAATTTCGTTTTAATCTATACACTGTTCACAATGTTTTTCGCTACAATGGTTGAAGGAATGGATTTCTACTATTCTTGGGGCAACGTTATCGTAAGCAGATTACATAAATATTTTGAAAATGACACGTCTCTAAGGTAACAAATTCACAAAAATAGGTGAAAAAAATTTTAAATTAGTGAAAAAAGGTGAATAGGTAACGATCTGTGATGTTTGTTACACTGTTCTACCATTCTAATAATTTTATTTATTTTATATTATTTATTTCTTTATTTTTTATTTTAATAATTTTATTATTCATTATTAATTAATTTACAGGCAATGACATACTGCGCTCCGTGTGCTAGTGCAGTTCTTTCGGCATTAGGACAATTGTGTTTATTTGTATACATTCGGAATGAAGTATTACAATTTAATTTTTACACGGAAGAAACTTTTTGGAAAATCAAGTACAGCAATCGAGATTTGAAAATTTTAAGCAAATGCAATCAAATTTGCATTAGATCCTGCACTGTCTTTTCAATAATATTACAAATTATAGCGTGGCATTATGTAACAGTTCCTGTTATAGGCAAGTACTGAAACTTCCCTGCTGGAAGTAAAGAAACAGAAACCTATCATTTTCTATCTCTTTCTATCTCCTTCTTACCCAAAATCGCTCTTACTTCCTTCAATCCCCACTTCTCTATTCCTGCTTATCTCTCCTATTCTCTTCTATACCTTTCTATCTTCTTGTCAATTAAAATTCGCTCCTCTCTTTTAACACAACTTTTTTATCCATTTATCATCATCCTTATCCATTTTCAGTTCTCTATCCCTTTCTATTTTCATTTCAATCCAAATCCACTCTTATCTCTTCGAATCTCCTCTTTTCTATACCTTTGAATATCTTGTCTATATCTGCTTATCTCTTTCCATCTCTGATATATACCTGTCTATCCCTTTCTATCTCCTTGTCAATCTCAATTCGCTCTTGTTTCCTTTAATTTCCAGTTCTCTATCCCTTTCTATTTCCATTTTATTCCACTTTCACGCTTGTCTTTTTTAATCAGTGGTGGATCCAAACGGGAGGACATGGGGAACTGCTCCCCCCTAAGAGCTTCAGCATTGGAAAAAAATGTTGAGTGAGAAAAATCAAATTAGGAAAGTGGCCCTTGAATATCAGAAACAAATATAAAAATAAAAAAATAACTGTTCAATTTTTGCACTACTATGTATTTGAAACTGTTGACTGAGAACTGTGCCAAAAAACATTATTTGTAAATTTGACGTGAAAATTAATTTCCCCCCCCCCCCCCACAAGAGTTGTTTCTGAATCCGCCCCTGCTTTCAATACGCATTTCTCTATCTCTCGCCTATCACCTTCTATATCTTTCTTTCTCATAAATTAATTTATTCTGAAAAAATTAATATTTTTTAAAACTTTTTGGGTTTATTTTAAAGTTAAATTTCTATAAAATCTAATAAACAAAATTACTCCTCTGGATTGAGTTTAAATTTAAATTCATTTCCTGATCAGT
This sequence comes from Synergus japonicus, assembly GCA_900474275.1. Lineage (NCBI taxonomy): Eukaryota > Metazoa > Arthropoda > Insecta > Hymenoptera > Cynipidae > Synergus > Synergus japonicus. Next base: position 14,076 of record UCOH01011708.1, on the reverse strand, counting down.
AGCAAAATAATAATAAAAATCAAGTGAATGTAAATATTTATAAATTTTTGCAGAAACTTCATGATTAATTATTTCTTTTATTATATAAAACTATATATATGGGAGATTCTCCACAAACAGGGCACTTTTGGAAATAGTATTAAAAAAAAAGTCGTTCAAATGATTGCTATTTGCAATCATTAGCAGTCATTAGATGTATTAGCATCCTAAAAAGAGTTTCTGAAAGGAGCTATGCTTAAAGTTTATTTAAAAAGTTTCTAGGACATTTTGAAAAAAAAAAATTTTTTTTTTCCAAATTCATTACATTTTTTTTATTCGCCTTGTTTTGCGAATAATTATTGAGATCAAAATTATACTCATTATTCATTTTTTAAACAAAATATTTATTCTTAACATGTATTAACAATTTCGTAAAATTTTCGGTATAATTAAATATAAAAAATATTACTCATTTATATAATTAATAAAAATATTATGAAAAAATATTTCTGAAATGATTAGAGAGATATTTATCATCGATTTTAAATTTAAGGTTTCGTTTTTTGGAAGAAAAAACTATAAATCTATACCTGAAATGACGTTTCACTTGAGCTTTAGCCTTTTCAATCGTATTTTCTTTAATTTCTTTACGTTTTTTTTCTTGCAGCTTCAACTCTTTTCTCTTTTTTTAATTGCAAAATATGAGGCGAAATCAATGCTTTCTTATTACACTTTGGCATTTTTCATCTGTATAAAAATACTTTCAGCTCACAACTCTCAATGTAAACAAGGTGTGAATAAAACCTTTAACGAAATTCAGAATTTCAGGATCTTAGTATCAAAGGATTCAAAAATGAAAATTTAATTTATTTTAAATTTAAAATTACTGAAATTGTTGCATTAATTTATTTTATTTTTTATCTAACCAAAAAAACATCATTCGTTTACAGAATCATGATTAGAATAATTTTTTTACAAAATTTTATTAGACGGGTAATATTTTCTATTGGTTCAGCCCTGAGATGTCTAAAAGATGGTCACGACAATTGAAGTTAGGCCAATTGAAAATAACACAAAAAATGCTTTCACATATTGAAAACAGAATTAATCATAAAATCCTTTTGCAAAAAGTTTTATTCTGTTTCATACGATATTTCTATACTTGATTCACTCTATTCTAATTAAAAATATAAAAGATATGCCCAGTCACGACAATCGAATTAATAAAAATACGCAACGTTTTCCTTACATTTTTTGTGGTTTTCAAAGTAAGTACATACTTTTTTCATAAAACTATGGTAGATATGAGTAGTGAGAGGTTTTTTCTTCAACTTGATCACAAAGCCGAACTGAAAAAATTAATCTTAATAGTTAAACTATAGCAATATGTGTATTGTCGTGACCTCTACACTGTTTTCAGAGACATCCATATTTTGATATATGGGCATTTCTCTACAATTTTGTATTTTCGACATTTGAAAAAAAAAAAAAATTTAGCGGCACAGTCTTCCAACTGATCTTATCCTCTTCTGTATGCCTTAAAATGAGAGGAAAAATTTTGGAAACTCAGTTTCCGAGCTCGGTATGTAAGAAAGAGCGATAACAAAATAAATTAAAAAGGTTGTTACCTGTTTACTCTATCAAATTCATTTCACAACAGATATAAGTATTCATATAAACAGAGAGACGATCGGAAAAGAAAAATAGCGTTTTTTTACGTTTTCCTTTCTGATTTTACAGAAAAAAGCAAAAGTAATATGTACCTCAATTTCAGGGTAAATATTAGTTGTAACAAAAAATATCCTCAGGGTAGACGTGAAAATGTCAACTTATTGTACCTTCTTTTGTTTCTATGCGAGAAAATTAAATTTTATCCACAATAAGAGAAAAAATATTTTTGACTTCTGAGAATTATTGCCTTGAAAACGCATTCGGACTTCGTTTACGCACGTACCGATTTAGCAACATATTATATAAGTGTCGAAGAACAGTTTTCCAACATAAAATTACACCTAGATATTGATAAATAAGTGTGCCAGCCGAAAAAGTGATTTTTTCCCTTGAGTTTCTTTTCCAATATTATATTTCTAAAATCCCATACTATTGATCTATTGTAGGCATATGTTTCGTTTTGGTGCCATTTTATAGAGTAGATTAAGTAGAATACTTTTTACCCTTTTTATTTTTTTCAAAAACTGAACGGTAAAAAAATTACGGGAACAAAAGCAAACTTTAGATAAATTTCAATAATCTATCATCACAACTTTGGGAATTTTTTTCAACTTCCACATGACCGGCACACCTATCTAAAATATATTTTCTGCATATTAATATACGTAAGATGACTAAAAAAAATTTTCAGCCCACAAGAAACTTCGGTAAGAAAAATTCAGCGCGTGAAAAATTGTAAAGTGATAAATCATCATATTCACTTCTAGTATTTTAGGTGGTTTCGAGGGTTGTAACTGATGGATAATAGTTCGAATCAATTGAAATACTACAGTAACCCTTAAAATAGTATATTTTCTTGTGGAAAATCGATTTCAAGTGTAGCATTTCTTATCAATTGTGGCCGAAACTGTGCATCATCACCAAAATGAAAAATTGTAGATAAATGCCCATATACACTCGACTTCCCCTATAGTACTGAAGTCGAAACCAGAGTCGTTCTCAATAGTAAAAAAATTCCTTTCCTTAAATTTCACATCAATTGCGCATGCGTCACATCAAATACAAATACAGCTAATCAGATGCCGATCGCAACGCATGTGCAGTAGTTATCAAGTGTTAATTGTGAAATATTCTGTTTACTATTGGGAACATTACTAATGGGGAAGTTGAGTGTATTGTTATGAATATTATAGTTAAATTAAAACATTACTGTAAAAAATTGTACCTTTTTAGCTATATTGTAAGACTGTTAAGCATGAATTTCAAAAAAGTGCTCTATATATTTTAAAGATGAGGCTGAAAAATGCATTTGGTATACACGGACATGCTTCAAACCCATTGTTTGTGTAAAAAAGGTGTTTTATTCTAATTTTTGATCACATAATCTGAATTTTACTTGGGAACACATTATAAGGCATTAAAATGAAGATCTTCACCAAGTTTTATAACTTTTCTGCGAATAATTTTACTAATATATCCTTTGGACATAAAAGTGCCCTGTTTGTAGAGAATCACACGTATAGATTATTATTTCTAAATTAATAATTCTACAGCAAGGTTACCTGCGGAATGATTTTGGTTTCATTGCTTCATTGCTCAAATTAAATATTAAATAAAGAACATTTTTATGCTATAAAAGTGAAGATTATAATTATATTATAATTATAAGTTATATATTATACTTATTAATATTAAAACTTAGAATTATATTATATATTATATATAATTTCTTCTTTTATGTATATGTTTCTTAAATCTTTATACGTATATTTTTAATAAGAATAGAGTGAATCGAGTATAGAAATATCGTGTGAAACAGAATAAAACTTTTTGCAAAAGGATTTTACACAAAAATGAGACAATTCAATCCATACTTTATAAGAATGAAACATATCAAATTTATTTTATTTTAGCTTAGAAGTGGTCTACAAATGGTTTGAAACATATAAGGATTCGAATTGAACTTAATTCTTTATAATAATAATAATAATAATAATATAATATAATAATATAATAAAATAATATAATAATAATAAGAATTCGAGTTGAACTTAAGTACAGCTACAGTCCAGTTTGAAACATCTCATTTCCTAGAAGCATATCATCTAATTTATTATGCATTCTGAGGGTATTGAAGTATTTCTAATACCAATCTTATACTACTTCGTCTTGAGAAATATTACAGGGTTACAAGCAATACACAAGTTTCTTAAATCGCGAATTGATAGGTAATCAAGTATTACCTCTATGATGAAAGAAGCAAATTTGAAGCTCAAAGCATCTCTCAACGGCTGCACACTTTTGTCTATCAAGATTCTTCTTTTCTTAGCTTGCTTGATCCGAGCTCTTAAATCTGTTCCATATAGTGGAAACTTCTTTACAAAATTGCAAGAACTTAAAGCTTCCCTTACTTTTTTAATTCTCATATAGGTCGCTACTTTACTTCTATTATCTGACAGGATATCTAAATATTTCAGCGAATTACATATCTTCTTATTTTTCATTTCTTTTACTTCTTCTTGACACCTTTTGTAGAAGTCTTTCATCATAGCAGAGGAAACTAAATCTTGATTCTGTTGAGTGATATCTGAATTGAAAGCTTCTAGTCTAGCTATTTCTTTTACCATCAAACGTGCACATTTTACGAATTTAATCTCGCGAATCGGGAATACAAAATTGTTCAAATTATGAGAAATTTTAGACGATGCATATTTCAAAGGTGTATCACCTTTCCGATCAAAAGAGTTAATATCAGCACCGTTTTGTATTAACAGTTTTACTACTTTACATTTTGCGTATCGAGTGGCAAAATGCAGAACAGATTCTCTTTTCCTTGTTGGGGCTTTTACATCAGCACCATATGACAAAACAAGTTTTAACACTGTGACAGATTTTTCCTCAACATCAATATCAATTTCTTCCTCACTTGTTTCTCTTTCTCTGGATAAAGATTCAAGAATATTCTCTTGATCGATATAATCTTTAGCCTCACATTCAGTTTCATCGCTCATTTCTTCCTCACTGGTTTCACTTTCACTTTCAATAGATGAAGATTCATGAATACTCTCTAGGTCGCTCGTGACATCTTCGTAAAACCTACATAACTCTTCCGTCGCTTCATCAAAATTTAATATAGTACATGTTAGCATTTGATAAATTAATGAAGGATATTCACGGGTAGTATAATTGACATTAAATCCACAATCCAAGACTGCCTTGACAATATCTACTTTCACCCAGAAATTGATTACAAGAAAGTAAAGTATTAAGTACGTAGCTTCAGTTTTAAATTCAACTTTGGCACCTTTCAATAAAAGCAGTTTAACTATTTTCAGAGAACCTTTTTCTATAGCATGTATAAGTGGTGTTTTATTATCCTTGCACACAGAATTAATGTCAGCACCATAGTTTAAAAGTTGATTGACTAGCGCCAGACTGCTACCCATAGTTGCATAATGGAGAGGAAAATCGTCCACCTCATCATCCACTACTGATTCATTTTCGAAAAGAAATTGTTCAATCTCCAAATTGCCTTCTGAAACTGCAACATGCAGAGGATTGTTGCGTCTGATCAACGAATGCACATCATTAGGAATAATAAGAATAGGGGCGCTAACATTTAACGCAGCGTTATATTGAAGAAGTATATCGACCATTGCTCTATTTCTTTTTATAATCGCCAGGAAAAGAATAGGACGAAATGATCTCATATCATTAGGATCAGCACCAGCTTCTACACGGAGAAAAATGGATAGTCAAACTTGGAGTGTCAAAATTTAGATAGTCAGGTTGACCATCTAGATAGTACCAACTACTGTCCATAATTTTTGCCTAATAATCAGACTCAGTGTTCTCAATTCGTGCCCCTTATTCATCTGCACATGCGTTGCACTCGGCACATGATTGGTTACAATTCGCGAGCAGTTTAAAATGCTATAAATATTATTTTTATCGTTTATTATAAATAATGGCATCTAAATTTTTCCTTTTTTTAATGATTCGTGAACTTCGATCTAATGGACATTTTTATAAGTTAAAATGCATTATTTATAATAAACAATAAAAAAACATTTTTTAGCATTTTAAACTTTGCGCAAATTATAACGAGTCAAATGCCGAGTGCGACGCATGCGCAGTTGAGTAAGGGGCACGAATTGATATATTATAACACTCTGAGATATTAAGAATATGCGCGCGGCTACATGGGTCACCCCGTGGGCTACCTTCTGGGTTATCTTTGGTCACTCTTATGGGTCACCACTTAGTCCGTCACTGGGAGTTTCTCACAAGCGGTAAGAATTTGGTTGGTTGATATGGCAGTAAGTCTTTTTATTTTATTTTAGTAACTAACCTCTCTAGTTTTACACTCTAAGGATAGTAAAACTTACACTCTAGAATGATCAAGCTGAACAACCACATTTTAACATTCTGCGGATATTAGGTTTGATTATCTAGGGTGCTGTCCTATAGTTGAAACTCTAGTATAGTCAGTTTTACACTCCAGATAGTCAATCTGACTATCTATTTTTCTCCATGTAGAAGAATCTAAGCAATATTTAAAAAGTTCGCGTAAACTGCCAAGTAGAGTGGCGTATATCTTTTAAATTCAAGGTTTACATTAGAACCACGTTTTAGAAGCATTTCAACATTTGACTGATTTGTTGTCATAATTGCAACAAGTAGAACTGGTTCAGAATAGTACTTACCAGACATTTGATTAAGATCAGTTTCTCCTTCAAGCAGATTGTTTTCTGATCTTGCGTTGACATCAATGCCAGCCTTTAGAAGCACTTCAAATATTTCGATATTTCCTTTCGAGAGGGCAATGTTTAAAATCGATGTACCCTTCAAATCAACATTAACATCAGCACCAGCTTCAAGAAGGTCACGAACGATCCTCACTTGTTCAGTTTCCACTGCAATAGCGAGAGCCGTGATTCCCTCGGAGGATTTAGCGTTAACATCGATCTTAGCTTTCAAAAGCAATTGGAAGATCATTTCATTTTTCTGAGAGATTGCAGTATGTAGAATCGAAGATTGATTAACATTGGCACCAGCTGATATAAGGAATCCAACAATTGTCTCTAGATTCTTCTCTACAGCTATTTGAACTGGTGTAATCAAATTGGCAGATATGACGTTCACATTTGCTCCCAAATTTAAAAGAAGTTTGATTAGAGACATGCTCTCGGTTGCCACGGCAAAGTGTAGTGGAGTATATCCAACTTTTGATTTATTGCCTTGTATTTCTGAATCTATGTAATCTCCGCAGGTGAGTAGGCGTTCGACACCGAGTGGAATCATTTTAGGTCGTGACCCTAGTCTTACGTTGACTTTAGCGCCGCGATTCAGAAGCAAAATTATTATTTCTTCATGTCTTGCATGAAGAGCAGCAAGAAGAGGTGTAGATATTGGATCAGCTCCAGCATTCGTTGGATTAATTTCTGCTCCGTATTCGAGAAGTAGTTCTACGACTTGCTTGTGTCCTTTATGAGCAGCAGCGTGCAAAGGAGATAAATACGTTCCAAAATTCTCATTCGGATTGACTCCTTTACATAAAAGCATTTTCACTACTTCATAGTGTCCCTGATGAGCTGCGACATAGAGGGGAAAATAAGCCTCTGTCCAATTAAAGGAGCGTGTCGTTGAAGCTTCAGATAGGGCTTGAATGATTTGCAAATCTCCTACTTCCGCTGCAAGATACAAGGGAGTTTCAAACTCTGATTGTCCTGCTGCATTGACATCCGCACTGTATTTTAACAGAAGTGTGACAATCCTCTGGAATTTCTTCTGAACTGCAATATGAAGAGACTTTAATCCCGTTGTCGTTGGCATTTCAACAGGAATTTCCTGGTCTAAAAATAATTTCACGATGTCCTCACTTCCATTTTCCACGGCGATATGAAGAGGTGTGAAACCTTTTTCCTTTTCTTGTGTAAACAAAGACATATGGTTACAATTGTCACCGTAGTTGCTTTTTAAAAGAGTGCTAACTATGGGCAAAGATCCAGTTTCAACAGCGAGGTGTAGAGGAGTTCTGTTAAGTTCATCTACAGCTCCAGGCAGAGCACCACGTTGTAATAAAAGATTGATCATTCCTTCATTTTCCGCTTTGGCTGCAATATGCAGAGGTGTGGTTCCAACAGATTTTCCTTTATTTTTTTCAGCTGTTTTCTTTTTCTTTTCTTTAACTGCTTTCCCTTTCTTGTCTTCATCTGCTTTCCCTTTCTTTTCTTCAACTACTTTGCTATTCACAACTGCTTTTGGATTAGCACCTTTCTTTAAAAGAAGACCGACAATATCTTCGTTGCCGATTTCACAAGCAACGTGCAACGCTGTATTTCCTGTCTCGGGTGAGTAATCATTAATGCTGGCATCATAAGAATTACCTGCAACGTGCAAAACTTTTAAGCCTTCAGCGAGTGGTGTCAATCCTTCATCACCTGTGCCTTTGTAAGTAATTCCTGCTTCAAGAAGCATTTCCACTATTTCCACATCTCCCTTCACGACGGCCACATTGAGTAACCTTATATTTCCAAAATTATCAGTGGTAACTGGACAACCATTTTTTATTAGAACTTTAGCTATTTCTATTTGACCGGAGTTGATACAATTGTAAAGACAATCAAAACCTGTACGCCATTCACTTAAAGAAGTTACAATCCCAGTGATTCGTTTCACTTCCTTCAAGTTTCCTGCCTTGACCTCTTGCGTTAGTAATTCCCACATTTTGTTATTTGATGACATGATTATTTACCAAATGACTCTTTAGCACTGCTTATAATTTAGATTTGTATTCTAGGTATCGAATAAACAAGTCCGAAAATCAGTAGAAAGAAAAACATACCATCGATCTGAAATAAAAAAATGTATTGATATTTTAAATGTATACCAGGAACAAGAAACCGATTAGAAAAATTTTAATTGGTTTGAGGCTTTCGTAAATCCGCATTCTTAAATAATAGAAAATTTCAGATTAAAAATTTAACAAAGTACGCCGGAAACAAGAAACAATTGAAAGACTTTTTTTGTAATTGGATTTGTTTAAGAATGCGTATTGAACGGAAACTTTTTTATTCTTATTATTAGGCATTTTTCAATCGGATCAAAATATTTAGGGTCATGTTGCCCCCTCACATCAAATTTTCAATTTTTTAAGTAAAAAAAAGTAAATATTTTATTAAATCTATAATTATATATTTAATTTATAATTTATTTGTAAAGTAAATAAATCTTTACATAAACAACTTTGCTAGATTTTTAATGAAGAATTTCCTATTATTTATAGTTTATTTCAAGATTTATTTACTTTGAAAACACAAAATCCACTGATAAAATATATGGCTACATAACCAAAAAATTTCGGTCTAATAAAATGCCTATAATAAAGCAGAATGAACAAATTTCTGTTCAATCGGAATTTCTCGATTCACTAAAAAATTCAATTATCGTTTCTTTTTTCCGAGGTAACAAAAATTTTGGTAACTTAGGGTTAGGGGAACTTTGTTGTTTTTCTTTCTTTATATTTTAAAAATGTATTTAATATTCATATACGTACATACAAGAAATTATTTTATAAATTTTTCCATTCTGTTGGAATGTGAATTGTGAATCTTCTGGCTTCTGGGCAGGGTTGCACGGTTACGCGTAACTCGAACTTTTATATGTATAATACTTATTTTACGTGTCATACGTAAAAAATGTAATAATTGTAAAAAATGGTGGACTTGAAAGAAGAGTGGGGGAAAAAGCATAACATAACCTCACTTATTCAAGAAGTAAGTTATGTTTACTTTCTAAATATGCGAGGGCGAGCGCAGTCGCCATCTTGAAAACGTAAATTACATATACCTAATATATATATACCACGTAATATACCTAAGGTATATTACGTGTGCAACCCTGCTTCTGGGTAGCGTTCTTAGTTGGTTATATTAAAGTGTAATAAACTGTTTTTTGTACTTCTATTACTTCTTAATAAGCTTTAAGGCCTGATTACACGCTTTTATGAAAATGTCCTTCTTCTCACTCTACCATGTGACTATCCCATAAGTTTGTCTAATTCTCGCACATTTTCCGGGTAAAATGTGTGGAAAATGTGCGAATGAGACAAACTTATGGGATAGTCACATGGTAGAGTAAGAAGAAGAACATTTTCCTAAAAGCGTGTAATCAGGCCTTTACACAAGTTGTAAATGAAAAAACTGTCACAAATGTATGCAAAGCATAGATTATGTTAGTGGCTTACATAAGCTGGATTTAAGTTCTCGAGAATTTAAGAATTCTACTTCTGGGATCGGTCCTGTGTCGCATGAAGTTCTCATCCCTGTTATCCCATGGATTCGAAATGCGTTGCGTTTCTGCGCAAAACCACGAGAGTGAGAGAGATAGTAGTATTAGTGTGTCTCTGTCACTCTCATGGTTTTACACATAAACTCAACGCATTCCGGAACAATGTGACGCCAGCTTTAAGGTCAGGGACGGTGAATAGTGTGGGTTTGGTGGGTAGCACTATCCACCCGGAAAATTGCGGGTTTGATTTGATTACATTATTACTACGTTTTTTTTTTCTATTCCTTAAGGGCATGCTCTGCCTCGTGGTTTGTAAAAATTTCTTTTCGAAGTCATCACGGCCAAACGAAATAATATATCGCTTTCAAACTTTGGGATATGGGAAATGAGACACTAAATTGCGTTTTAAAATTTAATTTGAGTAGCAATTTTGAAAAAAATCCGACCCCTACCTTACCGACTTAGCTTTTTTTTCAAAATTTCTACTCAAATTAAATTTTAAAACGCAATTTAGTGGATCATTTCCCATATCCCAAAGTTTAAAAGCGATATATCATTTCGTTTGGCCGTGGTGACTTCGAAAAAAAATTTTCACAAACCACGGGGCAGAGCATGCCCTTAATCTAATAAATTATTTCGAAAAAATGAGGAATTCTCCCCCTTGGTGAATATGGATTTATATATTTTTATATAGATTTTATAATTATCATCGATTTTGCAGTGGGCAAAGCCCCAGCAATATTGCAATCCAACTGTCAACTCTGAATAGGGTAATGGTGGTATGCAGGAGCTGAATAAACAGTATTTAAAAAAAATAAATGACAATTTTTTTACATACTGATGCGAATATCTCTTGACAAATAAAATATTATTTAAAAGAAAATATTGTATCAATAGATATTTTAACCATTATTTAGTTCTAAATAAAATTGCACAATTATAGTGTAAAATAAAGTTTAGAAGTTTATTAATGTTTTCAATAAAAAATTTTTCTAATATTTTAAATTTTCTAAATTTAAATTTCTAATTTAAAATTTTTTCTAATATTTTAATTTGTTAAAAAAGGTAAAGATATTGGGATACACAAAAATGAGACAATTTAAATCATACTTTGTCACAGTGAAAGCCATCAAATTTATTTTTTTTAGCGTAAAAATGGTCTACAAACGGTTTGAAACATATAAAACGAACATGGTTTTAAACTCAAAATTCCATTCTCCATTTTACTCAACGAAAATTATAGATAAATACTATTTCGCTCTGTAGCGCTAAACTTTTATCGAATGTAAGACTGCGTAAAGAGCGAGAAAGTATTAAATTTCGATACTTTCTGCAAAAAACGAAGAATTCAAAATCTAACTTCAAAAGTGAATATTTTCATTTTACTTAAAAAATATTTGAACCAGATATTTTCTCGCTCTGTACGCATAATTCTAGTTCAAAATTGATTAATTTTACAGAGGGAAATAATTCCAAATTTAATATGTGTTGAGTAAAATGAAGAAATAGAATTTGTAGATTAGAAATTGGATAGAAATTTAGATAGATAATTATAATTATCTCTTATCCTTAAAATTTAATTTCCACATTTTGTCCAACAAAAATTTATACAGAGCGAAAAAATGTGTAATTTAAATACTTTTTACATAAAATGAAGATGAAATTTTGAGAGTAGATTTCGAATTCTTCGTTTTGTACAAAAAAGATTAAAATTATATACTTTTTCGCTTTGTACGCAAATTTCTATTTAAAAATTAAATAGCGCTACAGAGCGAAAAATGATCTAATTATAATATTTATTAACCAAAATGAAGAACTCGAATTTTGGGGTTGAACTTAAGTACAGCTACAGTCTAGTTTGGAACATTTAATTTCCTAGAAACATGTCATGTAACTTATTATGCATTCTGAGGGTATTGAGGTATTTCTAATACCACTCTTATACTATTTCGTCTTGAGAAATATTACACGGTTACAAGCAATAAACAAGTTTCTTAAATCTCGAGTTGATAGGTAATCAAGTATTAAGTCTATGATCAAAGAAGGAAATTCGAAGCTCAAAGCATCTCTCAACGGCTGTATACTTTTGTCTACCAAAATTTTTCTTTCCTTAGCTTGCTTGATGCGAGCTTTTAAGTCTGTTCCGTATAGTGGAAACTCCTTCACATAATCGCAAGAACCTAAAGCTTCCCTTACTTTTTTGTTTCTCATATGGGTCGCTACTTTACTCTTATTTTCTGACAGGATATCCAAATATTTCAGCGAAATACATATCTTCTTATTTTTCATTTCTTTTACTTCTTCTTGACACCTTTTATAGAAGTCTTTCACGTCATTAAGGACAAGCAAACCTTGATTCTGTTCAGTGATGTCTAAATTGAAAGCTTCTAATCTAGCTATTTCTTTTATTAACAAACGTGCACATTTTACGAATTCAACCCTGATAGTCGAATGATAATTGTCCTTTTCCAAATCGTTCAAATTATAAGCAATTTCATACGATGCATATTTCAAAGGTGTATAACCTTCCTGATCCAAAAAGTTGATATCAGCACCGTTTTGTATTAACAGTTTAACTGCATTACTGCTTCCGATTCGAGTGGCATAATGTAAAACAGATTCATTTTTCTCTGCTGGAGCATTTGCATCAGCACCATACCTTAAAAAAAGTTTCAACATTGTCATACTTTCATCATAACAGTCGTCTTCATCCGCAGATTCATCCTCCACTTCTTCCCCAGTTGTTTCACGTTCTCTAGATCCAGATTCAAGAATATTCTTCACATCGATATAATCTTCAGTCTTACAATCAGTTTCATTACTCATTTCTGTCTCACTTGCTTCTCTTTCTCTAGATGAAGATTGAAGAATATTCTCTTGATCGATATAATTTTTAGCCTCACAATCAATTTCATCCCTCATTTCTTCCTCACTTTGCTCACTTTCACTAGATGAAGATTCATGAATACTCTCTAGGTCGCTCTCGTCACTTCCGCAAAACCAACGTGAACGACGTCTCCATGGACGATTAAAATCATAATCCTCTTCGTCCATTTCATCATTGCTACTATATTCCTCCAACTTTGGAGTACTTCTTTTTAATATTTCATAAATTGCTGAAGGATATTCACGGGTAGTATAATCGACATTAAGTCCACAATCGAAGAGTAGCTTGACAATATCTACTTTCACGCTGTTGATTATAATAAAGTGAAGTAATGAGTTCACAGCTTCAGTTTTCAATTCAACTTTGGCGCCTTTCAATAAAAGCAGTTTAACCATTTTCACAGAACCTTGTTGCACTGCATGTATCAGTGGTGTTTTATTAAAACTGCACACAGAATTAATGTCAGCACCATATTTTAAAAGTTGTTTGACTTTCGCCATTTTGCCATTGAGAACTGCATAATGGAGAGGAAATGCGTCCAACTTAATATCCACTACTGATCCCTTTTGTAAAAGTAATTTCACAATTTCCAAACTGCTTTTCGAAACTGCAACATACAAAGGAGATAATTCATTGTTGCCTTTGCTCATCGAATCCACATAATTAGAACACAGAAAAAAAGGGGCGGTAATATTTAACGCAGCTTTATGTTGAAGAAGTACATCAACCATTGCTCTATTTTTTTTCAGGATCGCCACAAAAAGAATAGGCTGAAACGATCTCATATCGTTAGGATCAGCACCAGCTTCTAGAAGTATCTTAGTAATATTTAAAAGGTCCGCCTTAACTGCCAAGTAAAGTGGCGTATATCTTTTAAATTGAAGGTTTACATTAGCATCATGTTTTAGAAGCATTTCAACAATTGACTGATTTTTTGTCTTAATTGCAACATGTAGAGCTGGTCCAGAATAGTAATTATCTTGATTAGGATCAGCTTCTCCTTCAAACAGATTGTTTTCTGATCTTGCGTTGACATCAATGCCAGCCTTTAGAAGCACTTCAAATATTTCGATATTTCCTTTCGAGAGGGCAATGTTTAAAATCGATGTACCCTTCAAATCAACATTAACATCAGCACCAGCTTCAAGAAGGTCACGAACGATCCTCACTTGTTCAGTTTCCACTGCAATAGCGAGAGCCGTGATTCCCTCGGAGGATTTAGCGTTAACATCGATCTTAGCTTTCAA
>UCOH01011707.1:0-12014 GCA_900474275.1 Synergus japonicus | reverse complement strand
TGAAGGGAGAATTTAGTGAAAGGTCGACCGAGAAATTTCCGGACTACCCGAAATAGTTCGAGTTCCTCAACTTCAATATACGAGTTGCACGTCCCAATAATGCGATTTTAATGCAGTCCTCCAGAATTTTCCTGTTACTCGTGATCAAATTTTCAAACCTGGTTCAGATCGAAGATTAAAAATACGACGCAACCGAGAAAACAGCAAAATTTTTACATAGTAAAAATAGTAGTAAAAATCTTCAAAACTTTTGTTTGTATAGATATTTCGTCTAAGAGAGGAAGCGGTCATTAAAATTGAATGTACCTTCAGAACCTGCCGGTTCAGAAATTTTATGTTCGCAGAAACTTCTTCAATTAAACGGAGCAGCACGTATTCGATACTATTATAGAAAGTAACTTCTATAGTTTAGAAGCTACACATACGTATGCAGTAACAGATTATGGTTGGTCAAGCTACAACTCGTAAGCTGTAACTTAATCCTGCAGGTGGGGTAAATTCAGAGCTGTGAAAACATGATGAATGAATAAAGCTGGAGGTTAAGGGATTTTCTGCTTTTGTGGAAATAACCAGAATGTCGAGTATTACCTTCAAGAGAAACCTAAAGAAAAAGCACTGCAGACATAATAAACTGTTCAAAGTTAACTGTTAATGTAATATTCATAAAAACATCTGACATACTTCACTCTGCTATTAAAATCAGTCAATGAAATATTAATAGTCCCGTTAATTCTTGCTGTCAAAAATAGAGATGAATTTCTCTTATCTTAATTAATTTCCTATCACATTTGATATATTGGAATCGTTACTCATGTTCAATAATTCAATATTCCATTCTAACTGATTTCAGATATACCCATCGGAGAATTACAAATCCACATATAAATATGTAATAGACATACCCATCTAAGTTATTAATAATTCCAATACAATTTAGACAGAATATTTTAGATCACTCTATATCCCTATGTTTGAAATCTTTTCCGATTAAGGACATCCCATTGCTTTGACTTTCTTTGATTTACTTTGTGACTATTTTTTTTGTATCTCTCTTGCGGCACGAAGTTGTTATGAGTCGCCCAAGGCAGTTACAATGCTATTTGGAAACCTCCTGCACAGGAAAGGCTGGGATTGTTCTAGAATCAATGCCTGTGTTAGCGAATATTCTTTCGATCGAGGCTCTTCCGTTCTTTGCGCCAATTGTCTCAAAAATAAAAACTCTGGGGAATCCTCGAATCACGTCAATGGAAAAAGCGCATCCACACGAGATGTCTTTTGCCAACGTTTTTCCCTAAGGCTTTCACCTCCTGAATATTACTTGATTCCAAAGAATTCCACTCAGATCAATATATTTTTTATATAACACAATTTTAGGTGCTAAAAGTTCGCACCGGGAACTTTTAATAAAAGAAAATGTTTAGGGTTCTGTCCGGGAACATTATATCCTGCAATTCAGTACTTTAATTAACCGTACCATCAATATTCAAATAATTCAACAGAATCGCTTCACAAGTTAATAATAACTGTCGCGTTGAATTTAACCAATACGATAATATACTGGGTAAGAGGATTACGAGTATGCGGTTGTTTAAACGCAAAGAAGATGGTTCAGCCAAAGGGTAATAAAAGCTGAGCATTGGATTCACTAAATTTCATTCTGAAAAGCTTAAAGCGATTCAGCCAGTGCTTTTATAGCCGTTTAAACCCTAGGCTCCTACCCAAGACCCATTGTCTTTATTCGTGGTCTGAATGACTCTATTAACAACATTAAATTACATTTTCTAGGAGCGACGTGAAAAATTGGCTTTTCACTTATAAATATTTTATTCAGATTGTATATACGGATAGAGATTGAAATGTTTAAATTACTCCGGGGTTTCGTGATACATTTACTATCAAATAAATATAATAAGCATACTAATAAATATAATAAGCATTCTAATAAATATAAACAGCACTGTTTTTCATTTCAGCTCTGAAACGTCTCGATCTGGTTCACAGGAAAATTTCTAGATACAAGAACGAATGTGCGCTTCGCGCGCGCATTTACGTTCTTTTTCAAAATTATATAATTTATTATATTTTATTTCCCTAATCTCTTAAAATCTATGTTAAACTTCGTGAAAATCTCTTAAAATTTTCAAAAACTTCTTGAGATTCTTTTAAATTCCATTAGAATAATTCAAATCCCTTTTATATTCTTTAAAATCCATTAAAAGTATTAGAAATATCTTCAAATTCCATGAAATCCTTAAAAATTCCAGAAAAATTTTCAAACTCATAAATTTTCCTGAAATCTACTTTAAAATTCATGAAAATTTCTAAAAATTCCAAGAAACATTTTGAAATTCCATGACAAACTTTAAAATCTCTTAAAATCCCCAGAAAAATTCTTGAAATTTTACGGTAACATTTAAACTTTCTTTATACCCTTAAAAATATTACATAGAATTCGTGAAAATCTTTTAAAATTCTTTAAGAACTTTTTAAAATCCTCATAATTTAAAAATATTTAGAATCCCTCAATATTCTCTAAAACTTCATAAATTGCATGAATTCCTTTAAAATTTCACGAAATATCTTGAAATCTCTTAAAATTCTACGAGAATTTTCAAAATCATAAATTTTTTCAAATCCACGTTAAAATTCATGAAAATCTTTAAAAATTCCTAGAAACCTCTTAAAATTCCTTTACATTTAAAATCCCTTAAAATCATTAGATTTTTCATCAAATTCCATGAAATCTATTAAAATTCTCACGAAATTATTTAAATAACAGAAAAATCACTTTAAATTATTAGAAATCTCATAAAATTCCCTAAAATTTCAGATTAATAAATTTCAAATTCTTGAAAACCTCTCAAAACTTTTACAAAGCTTTTAAAATCCCTTAAAATTTCACAAAACATCCTAAAATCCCATTATTCAATTCTACAAAATCGTTTTAATATGGAAAAAATTTCTTGAGTTTTCTAAGTCACTTAAAAATCGTTAAAAATGCACATAAAAACCTTCTCATTCATTAATCTCTTAAAATCCATGTTAAAATTAGTGAAAATCTGTAAAAATTTCTAGCAACTTCTTGAAATCATTTGTCAACTCTTAAAATCTCTTAAAATCACTAAATATTCCATCAAATTCATAAAAATATTACAAAATCTTTTATAAATTAAGAATATTTCTTGAAAACCTTAAAATTCCCTATAAACGTTCTTGAAAACCCTTAAAATTCCCGATAAAGTTTTTAATTTCTTATTATTTAAATCCCAGAAAATACATATTTTAAAAGTCATAAAGTACCTTGTAGTCCGATTGAAATCTGATCAGTCGTGAAAAATTCTAAAAATTCCCAGAAACTTTTTGAAATTCTTTAAAATTCTACCATCACATTTAAAATCCCATTATCTCCCATGAAATCTTAAAAAATTCCATAAAATTCCCTTAAAATTCCTAGATTTTCAATCTACCTATTTTGAGTTTAGACTCGTGACACAATGATTATTAACGAAACCAAATTCAAAATTTCAAATTAAATTCACGCGGAATTTACGATTCGACAAATATCGATTATCGAAAATCACTATCGATACTTACACGGCGAATCAGGAGTGCGGAATAGGCGTTACGATATTTCGACTTGGACTCAATCATCTTTTTAGAATAGATAACTTCAAACCGAATTAATGCGATTTTTCTTGAAATTCGAGTTGCCTAACGACTTCATTAGTCAATATACACCATTCCCTAATTTGTGTCATATACCCATTAATATATGTGCTTCAAACTCCATGTGGCCTTTAATACTGATTACAGATCAAATATGCCTATCTGGCATCTGTCCCTCTGTGTGATATATGGCATCGCGTGGCTCACACGATTCGTTATGTCATGTGTATGTATGCGAAATGTCATTTAAGCTTCTCAATATTCATTACCACATTTCGCCAAAATTCATTAAAATCATCACGCAGCAGTCGAGTTTATTCTTGTAATTATTTAACGTTTTTTCCACCAATGTATTCTATATGATGAAATCTTATTTTCATTAGTTTTAAAATTAATTAAAATACTTTATGATAAACGAACGTTGGAATTAATGCCAAAACATCAATGTAAAATATATGATTAATGTAAATAATATAATAAATAAACTTACCCCGGATCCATATCCTCTTTGACTCGAGTAACACCGAAATCATCGCTATAAACAAAAATTCTTGTGTTGCCAAGGTACCATTTGAGACTGTGAAGGCCGTTGCATTGTGGCAGTTTGAGACGGCATGGTAGCTGAACTTCCGTTCCTAGTTCTGCACTCTTCTCTACTTTTAGCCATGGTTCAGTGTTTCCTGCAAAATAATAACAACAATGTTCTCGTTATTCTTACAATTCCATTTTCTCAGACCATTAACGCTATTTTTAGACCAATGAGATGCTCTTAAAAACTCTTGTGAAGAAAAACGAACAAAAGTGATATTATACTACTTATTGCATTTCATACTAAATTTATTGTATTATAAATATCAGAAAAATTTGAAATTTGCATACAGAGAGAGTTTTTTAATTCTTCCAATTCAATTTACCAAAGTGAGCTCTGAAACTTTTTTCATATATCGAAATTCTCCATTTGCAATAAAATTTAATGGAAAATATTGGAAATTGTTACAACGCTTAAATTAAATTCTACAAATATTACCTCCCTGCAATGCCTAAACGAAATCGAATATGATAAAATCGTTTAATTTTTGAACATGGAGTAACGAATATAAAATGGAACAGTATGTTGATAAAGTAGTTTTTGTGCATCAAATATTGAAAACTCGGCTATCGTGTGCGCGTATTTTAGACATTGCTGACAATAAAATGCGAAGTTTCCAAAAGTACGTCACATGCTATTACGCAACAATATCGTGACAGGTAATCCGTATCGAATTCCATTTCGGTATCAGCTTCGGGATAGGCATTGAACGTGATATTTACTACAGCATCCCGACCCACAAACTTCAACGAGTTTTTATATCGCACGCGTTTCGACAGATAAACAGAAATAGAAGAATGGAAATCGATCGGAGTTATTTTGTTCTATGTACATCCGCCAAAAAAAAAACTGCAACTGCGGGGATTTAGTATTTACAGACTTCCATATTTTTGTTATTATTCAATCGACTCTCATACTCCCGAAAAATTCCCAACTTATATTATAGTATTATATTTGATTAAAAAATCACTATTATTCTAGATCTAAAGGTTTTTAATTGGACCATCTGTTACCGTCCTGGGTATCTTTCATCTTTCCGCATGAGAGTTCAATTCTTTTCTGCGCAAAGTGTACTCGACTGCTTCGTATGTGAGCAAAGACTTAATAACCATTAATGAAGCATGCACGAAGCAAGCACAAGCCCAATTCCAATAATTGTTCGGTGCAAATAAGATTACTTGTTGATGCTAACAACTTCAATGGCTCGCGAAAGGGCGTTCAAAAGTGAGATTGATTAAAGCGCCAATTTCGCTCAAGTAGTTTGCATCAAGTAAGCGTACTCAGTACCTACTCACTCTTCCAAGTTCTCCTATCTCAGAGCGAAATATCACTGAGTCGCGGAAAGCAAAGTTACACAATTATGTATACGAGTGATTTAATTCTTCGCCTCTGGAGGGCAGGCAAAATAAGAGAAAAAGAAAGAAAAAAAAGAAATATCGCATCACGGGACGACTCGGCAGAGTTTCCAACTCTATACAATGGTTCTTGCCTGCGTACTTTCAGGCGACTTGCAAAGCAGTATTCAAACAAAAAGTGACCGTCTCTTTCTGCGCCTCATGCCTTGCGTAACATCGCGCTCAAAAAGCACTCTTTTAGTGGAGAATCCTGAGGTGAATATAAATCTGACTCAGCAGACAGCGGATAACTCCATAAATAGATGGGAGAAATTTGTTTCCCAGATTTCAGCATTTGTCTTGAGGTGATGCAGCAGTCTTTCAATTAGACTTATGAAATAATGAGGAAGTTAAGATCATTAATTAAAAATTAGCAAGATCTTTCCATACTTCTAAAAACAATGAGAAAAATTATCGAAAACTAGCTTGAATTCAATCAATGTTTAATCACAGAAAAAGCAAGGACTGAAAGTGTTTACAGCTGAAATCAGTTTTTAGGTTGAATTTCAGTCTTAAGTCAGTTTTAAGTCTTAGAAGTCTTGCTTTTAGATTTCTTAGTCTGAAAACAAGACTAAAAACTGACTTATAGATCTATTAAAAATTAAGGGTGGATTACTTGAATATACATTGAAGATGTTAACAATATATGATCAAATATTAATCGTATTTGAAGTAATATTATCAAGAGTTCAAATTGTATACCGCTTTGCAGATAATATAGCGATTGATCCCAGAAAGGATTATTACAAGCTGGGTCTTATAGCATCTACTGTCAGATCATGGATATAATTAGTTCCGTGAGTTCTGTTAGTTTTGGCTCTACGTAATAATAGTTTCCGGTGTCAAATGTTAAATAGAATTGGTGTGCGTGCGTATGGAAGCCAATTACACTGGATTATTGAACGTGGCTACACTTTGTAGAGTACAGACTATTGTACCACCCAGTAAATCAGGGTAATCAGAGGTATCTGACAGTAGTTGGTTGGGCCGACGAATAAATGGAGTTTCGGGTATACAACTTAATCTAAGTTAGGACCGTTTATGCGATCTGTTGTGATCCAATGGCAAGAACCGCACGCAATCATTCCAAGCACATAAACCTTCGCGGACAAACAAAATCCTTGATAATACATCCTCTGCGAAGGGAAACCCTTCATAGATAAATAAAGGACATATCAAGCTACTTACTCTTCCAATCTTGATAATATTATTCTATTAAGTTTGATTTCTATCTTGGAAGGATGTGCTCTAAAAAAATCCCTAGAAACCTTTTGAAATTACATGATAAACTTTAAAATCTCTGAAAATTCACAGATAAATTCTTGACCTATATCCTTTAAAAATATTATACAGACATCTTATCAAATTGCATGAAATCCTTTAAAATTCTCACAAACTAATTTAAATATCAGAAAAATCTCTCGAAATCACTTAAAATTATTAGAAATCTCATAAAATTCCTTAAAATTTCACGCAATATCCTAAAATCCCATACAATTCTCCAAAATCGTTTTAATATCCCAAAAATTTCTTCAATTTCGTAACAATCACTTAAAAATCGTTAAAATGCACATAAAAACCTTTGGAAATTTCTCAACTCTTAAAATCTCTTAAAATCATTAGACGTTTCATCAAATTCCATGAAATCTATTAAATATCTCACGAAATTATTTAAATAACAGAAAAATCACTTTAAATTATTAAAAATCTCATAAAATTCCTTAAAATTTCAGGATAATATTTCAAATTTCTTAAACCATCATAAAACTCTTAGAAAGCCATTAAAATCCCTTAACATTTCAGGAAATATCCTAAAATCCCATACAATTCTACAAAATCGTTTTTATATCCTAAAAATTTCTTGAATTTCGTAAAAATTACTTAAAAATCGTTAAAATGCACATAAAAACCTTCAAAATCATTAATCTCTTGAAATCTGTATCAACATTAGTGAAAATCTCTAAAAATTTCTAAAAACCTTTGGAAATTTCTCAACTCTTAAAATCTCTTAAAATCATTAGACGTTTCATCAAATTCCATGAAATCTATTAAATATCTCACGAAATTATTTAAATAACAGAAAAATCACTTTAAATTATTAGAAATCTCATAAAATTCCCTAAAATTTCAGATTAATAAATTTCAAATTCTTGAAAACCTCTCAAAACTTTTACAAAGCTTTTAAAATCCCTTAACATTTCAGGAAATATCCTAAAATCCCATACAATTCTACAAAATTCTTTTTTGTATCCTAAAAATTTCTTGAATTTTGTAAAAATTACTTAAAAATCGTTAAAATGCACATAAAAACCTTCTCATTCATTAATCTCTTGAAATCCATGTTAAAATTAGTGAAAATCTGTAAAAATTTCTAGCAACTTCTTGAGATCATTTCTCAACTCTTAAAATCTCTTAAAATCACTAAATATTCCATCAAATTCCATTAAATTCATAAAAATATTACAAAATCTTTTATAAATTAAGAATATTTCTTGAAAATCTTAAAATTCCCTATAAACGTTCTTGAAAACCCTTACAATTCCCTATAAAGTTTTAAATTTCTTATTATTTAAATCCAAGAAAATACATATTTTAAAAGTCATAAAAGTACCTTGAAGTGCGATTGAAATCTGATCAGTCGTGAAAAATTCTCAAAATTCCCAGAAACTTCTTGAAATTCTTTAAAAATCTATGATATTATTTTAAATCTTTTATAAATTCGAAATATTTTTTGAAAACCTCAAAAATTTGACGAAAACCTTCGAAATCTTTGTAAATTCTGCAAAATATTTTTAAAATCCTAAAAAGCTTGTGAAATTCCTCAATAAAATTCCCTATACAGTTTTAAATTCCTTATTTAAATCTCACAAAGTACATATTTTAAAAGTCATAAAAGTACCTTCAAGACCGATTGAAATCTAATCAAAGTCGTGAAAAATTCTAAAAATCTTCGAAGTTCTTATATTTAAAATCTTTTGTCCTCATGTATTTTGTAATGAATGGAACGTGAAGTAAAAAAAAAATAAAATCCATGCCGGAATACAAAATTTCGAAATGAAAGAAGCATGCTTTCGAAAATATAAATGTACATATACAAGAAAAAATATGCTACCTTAAAATTCTACATCTGCAATTTCAATAAAAAGTGAGGGTGCTTTTAATGTTTAATGGGGAATGGTTTGTAAAGAAGTGCGTTGAATAGGTACCTTTAAAGAATTTGGATCAATGTTTGCTTTCTCAATGCATCTGCGTCGATCGGTTCTTTCTTCCCTCCTGGTACTCAACTACCCACCTTCCATTTCCATAGCCTATATAGTGCCTATAAACCTGGCATCCTGCCAACTTTTGAGGCTTCGAAATTTACCTACTTGTGCTAATACGTAATACTGTAGCTGTAAGCAAGAAACGCATTACTACGCTTGCATTCTGATAGAATTACTTGGGATAATGCATCGGCCTTGGAAAGCTTTTTTGCTTGCTTCATTTTTATGACGAAGTAGAATATTTCAATGAATGAAATTACTTACAGAATTTGAAGGGATATTAAAAGTCTGAACTTTTTATACATTCTTTGTGCTATTAAACATTCCTGTCCCTTTATTGGATTATAAAGTTTCAAAATTCAGCAGACGATTCCATTCATATTTCTAATAGGAAGATTCAAATATCTTATCTGCTAAATCAGAAGTAACTATGACGCTTCTCCCAATTTAGAAAACGAACGTTGCAGAGACAAACAGAATTATGTTATTTCCACGATATTCCATTTCATGCGCAAACACAAAAGCCAGAACTAGAGCGTCAATAATTTTAGACGGAGATTAAAACTTCCGGTAAGTATATATGCATGGAAACTTGAAGTTTCTAAATGTCACAATGTTCAATTTTCATAGTGGGTCTTATATTAGTATACAATGTAAATTGTGCAGTGTCATAAAGAAGAGATTGTAGAATGAAAATCGTAACTTCGATTTGGTCTTGTTTGAGGAGATTTTATGAAGTACGAATTTGTGTTGTTCGACCAAAAACATTCTCGCATTTCAAACTTACGAGTACCCTGCGAGTGCAAACACCACTCTTGTTTTAAGTTAAATCTTCCCTTCCTCTGCATACCTATTGCGGTATTACAATATAGTTGTATGGAAAAAGTTCACATACACTGAAAAAAAACGCCTAGTTAAGTTAACTAGAATTTTGAGTTAAATATACCCTAATTATTTTTTCTGGTTAAAGTTACCAGAATTCTGGTTGATTTAATTAGCATTCAAGTTATTTTAACCAGACTTCTAGTTATTTTAACTAGCAATTCTTATTAAAATAATCAGAATTCTGGTTATTTTAATCAGAAAAAATAGTTAGGGTATATTTAACCCAAAATTCTAGTTAACTTAAAAGATAAAATTAAATGAAAATTAATTTTATATGCTTCAAAGTTTAAAACTGGCATCTTTTAAATTATTAAAATCCTGTTCAATTAATTTCTCCCTCTTATCCAATTTTCAGATAAATGAAGAAGTTGAATCTCAGCCCTCGGAAGGCAAATTTAACACCTGAAATTTTGTAGATAAAGTTTCACAAGTTCCTCAATTTAGATCGTCCTTTTTTTGGGGGGGAAATTTATTAAAATATTCGTAAAAGTTGAAGATAAAAATTGATGATCAATTTTATTATAAAAACGTGTCCACGAATAGAACTAAAGGATTCATTGAAATGTTAATTTTATGTGAGCTTCTGGTGTAAAAAAAAGGGGTACTTACTTAGCAATTATCCACCAGCGGATATTGCAATAAGTAAGTCTAGTTTTATCTCCATTAAAGTTCTGCATTCGTTTCCTTTTTTATCGCCTCGATATAGAGTTTATACGTACTCTAGGATTGAGCGAGAGAATGGCTTTTATCACCTCGGTGCGATCGAACCGTTATCTGCATTGGAAGAGATAAATTTATAGAATAGTAATGACACTATTGGTCTCATTTGGAGCTAGTTAATACTTCTGATTATCGATTAAAATTAGTTTACGGTCCATTCCACACATACTTTTATACTGAAGAAGTATTATTAATATTCATCAATCTATTCTAAGAAGATAATTGAGTCGAAGTCGAAATATCGTAACGCCTATTCCTCACTCCTGATTTGTCGTTTAAATATCGATAGTGATTTTCGAGAATCGATACTTGCCGAATCGTAAATTACACACGTGAATTTAATTTGAAATTTTGAATTTGGTTTCGTTAATAATCATTTTGTCACGAGTCTAAACTCGAAATATATTGAAAATCTAGGAATTTTAAGGGACTTTTATGGAATTTTTTAAGATTTCATGGGAGATAATGGGACTTTAAATGTTATCATAGAATTTTAAAGATTTTAATCGGACTTCAAGGTACTTTTATGTCTTTTAAAATATGTATCTGGGATTTAAATAAGGAATTTAAAATTTTATAGAGAGCTTTATTGAGGAATTTCAAAAGCTTTTTATGATTTTTAAAAGATTTTTTTAGAATTTACAAAGATTTCGAAGGTTTTCATCCAATTTTAAGGGTTTCCAAGAAATTTTTCGATTTCTAAAAGATGTTGTGGAATATTTAATGATTTGATGAGGTTTTATGACATTTCTAATAATTTACATAAAAGTATTTCCAGAGATTTTTCTGATTTTTAAAACATTTTGTGAAATTGTAAAGGATTTCATGGAATTTGATCTAATTTCTAATGATTTTAGAGGATTCTAAACGTGAAGGAATTTCAAGAGGTTTCTAGGCAGTTTTAGAGATTTTCACTAATTTTAACATGAATTTCAAGAGATTAATGATTTTGAAGGTTTTTATGTGCATTTTTAACGATTTTTCAGTAATTTGTACGAAATTCGAGAGATTTTTAGGATGTTAAAACGATTTTGTAAAATTGTATAGGATTTTAGGATATTTCGTGAAATTTTAAGTAATTTTAAAAGCTTTATAAGAGTTTTATGAGGTTTTAAGGAATTTGAAATATTATCCTGGAATTTTAAGGAATTTTATGAGATTTCTAATAATTTTAATTGATTTCCAGAGATTTTTCTGATTTTTAAAACATTTTGTGAAATTTTAAAGGATTTCATGGAATTTGATAAAATTTCTAATGATTTTAGAGGATTCTAAACATGAAGGAATTTCAAGAGGTTTCTAGGCAGTTTTAGAGATTTTCACTAATTTTAACACGAATTTCAAGAGATTAATGATTTTGAAGGTTTTTATGTGCATTTTTAACGATTTTTCAGTAATTTGTACGAAATTCAAGAGATTTTTAGGATATTAAAACGATTTTGTAAAATTGAATAGGATTTTAGGATATTTCGTGAAATTTTAAGTAATTTTAAAAGC
>UCOH01011706.1:0-53127 GCA_900474275.1 Synergus japonicus | reverse complement strand
TTACAAAAGTCTCGATAAGGATCCAACATTAGGCGTCGGTTGGTGTTTGAAAAAGCTTTCCAGGAATGTCGTCTCGTCTCGTAATCTTGCTGTCCAGCCACGATCGACCAATCTCACGAAGATTCTTCCTCAGATGGGAGACGGTAGAGTCACACAAAAATTTTGTTAACTGGGCGTCCCCAGAAAAGCACGTCAAATAATTATTATATGAGCCGCAGCTCTCACCTTTGGAAATCTTCCGAGTATTAATTATCGAGCACGCAGCTCTTTCCTCGATTGTCACCACCAGCTGAGCTGGAATCCGATTTCCAACTGCCTTCTTCCTTTCGGCCAGTCGTTGCTTCTTCCTATTGGCTTCTCGCTCTTTCTCCTCGGTGTGTCTCTTACCCGTATTGCGATAAGACACCTGTGTCTTGTGTCCATGTATGGTCCCATACATAACATAATATGGAAAGTATTGTATTATATCTACTTTTTCCCTGTATAATCGAAACGAGATTTATAGATTTTATTGTTCCTAAATATTTTTTTTAAATTTCTGTAACTTTACATAATTCACAACACATAAGTACATCGTGTGAAGAAAGGGATTTTGATATGCTCGTTGTATGCAGACCATACGACCCTAATGGTGGGCTGCTTACGAGTTGATTTATTTATCCGAGTGTTGGCAATACCACGACGAATCAACCCCAAAAGGCAATGCCAGATTAGCCAACCAACCCTTGTGTATATCTTTCTCGTGGAGGTATAAACGTATAATAGACACGCGTGATATACGATGGAGAACGGATCTGTGTCATGAATCTTGCTTTTGAGTTGAAACATACGAGATTTTGGAAATAGCATTAGCCTCGATCAGGGATTGGACCGGTGATCAAGGGTGGCAATCATTTATTACTACTATCAGTTATATTATCAATTATATTATTATCATTACCATTTACACGATTCATTTCATGGGAAAAACTCATTTCTACTCATTTTCAACCACAGTTTTACATCTTTTAACAATTGAAGTATAAAAACAGAAAATCAAGATACCAGCGACATTTAAAATGATTCATGAACATTGGAATAGTATTTCTCCACTGACGAAAGTCCGGAAGGCACTTTGTCGAAGATGGTAGGAGCTTTTCTACTAAGATGATGAATCTAGCGCGGAAGCACTTATGACACACGGAGAAGCTTCGAAGGGTGACTTGGTGGCCCCCTGCAAGCTTTGTTTTCCGCTTCAGTGGAGCCGCCCCTGGCTGGATTACCCGGGGTGATCATCTATGAAATTAACTTGAGTTCGCTGATCTCTCTCCTCCTTTTTTTTTTGACTCCCCCCTCTATTTCCTAATATATACATATACCAGATATACCTATATATTCAATATTAAGAAACAGTTGCCAATCATCAATTGGCGAAATTTGATTAATTCAATACAAACGAATCTATAGATAGTTAATTCAAAATTAATCCTCAACCAATGCAAGATTTCGCGCCCCACAAAATAAATAACATACCTTATTCATGTTCTCTGAAGAGTAAAAAATTGTTTTCTCATCGATACGATTATTGGAGAGGCTGCTCAACTAGATATTTTTATCTTGTTGTCTTGCTATTATGTCAAAGGCTGTAACGAAATATTGTAGTCGAGTTTGTATAAGGAATAAGGCGGGGGGAGGGTGTGGGGCTTAAGTAAGAAAGTGAGTGGCCCCTCGTAAATGAGAAGTGTCTCGTCATCCTGGAAAAGGTCCTGCTCGATCATCTCGCGTGACGGCTGTGTAAATATCACCTTCCTGGCTATAAAAGATACCCTTAATTACGGCAACTTCGAGCAGAAACACGTCCGTATCCCCATACCAATATATACGTCCATAAACTGATGCGAAGACGTTATGTGTTCTCACGGAAAAGAAATGTGAAATTCTTCAAAATTTATATAAATCTCACAATCTATTCAATAAATTCACAATCTATTCGATAAATTCACTATATTAACTTTCCTAGAAGTATAAAACAAAAAACTTTCCTAGTGAATCAAAAATCTGGTTTCTGGTTGCAACGATAATCCGTAAAATGCATTGGTTGATCGCTTTCGCGAAATGATCGGGAGGTTGGGGGTGTGAAATGGACACGATACCGGAACCTGTTTAAAAACAGGGTTTTACGAAGCCACCAATGCCCGTGAATGGCGCAATTGGCAGAGAGCAGCGGCAGCGAGGCGTTGTAAAACAATTATACGGTGTCGTCGGGGCCGCCAATCGATATATCATCAATTCCATTGTCATTGCCGGCAATCCCGCGTGTCATGATTATTGTTCCGCCAAGCCGCGTTGTACAATGAATTTCGCGGCGGGCCCGCTGATAAACTGCCGCCCATTATCAAAAGCGTAGCTGCGATTTCCTCGTACTTTTCATCTCGCTATTAATCCACCCCTCCCTGCACCAAAACTGCGTCCAGTGCAGTGCTTGTTTACCAATTAATTATGCTCACGATCAATAACAACCTATTTCATTCATTCTACATTATTTGATTTTGGGTAGTTTTTTCGAAAATGGCTGAGTTTAATATACAGAATTCAATGTACGACATAAGTCAAAAGAATATGACAAAGTTATAAAAGAAAAAATGAAGTGTAATAATGTTTCTAACTGACGCTTGTCTACTGCAATAAATGCTGATAACAGCAATAAATGTCCTGAATTTCTTTTCATTCACATAGGAAAATATATCGTCTTTTTATTTGTTCTTTTTATTGACGAAAAGAATGACTTTTTATTGTCGGGACGAGTTGAGTGTTGGGAGTGTCTTTTGAGAGAATGTTTGATACACAGAGGGTATTTTGAAGCAATCAACCACCTCGCTTCACGTTCCATGGTTTTGCGGTTGCGTCACGAACAAATCTGCAGCCCTGCCACTTTGGCACGTTCCGTTGCCGTAAAAAAGAAACGTGAAGGGGGATAGAGAGAAGAAGAGTATAATCCGGCGTCACATCATTATGCACTTTGAAAAGCGCGTGACGCGACATTTCAAGCAGCGTGACATGTACCAACACCATCAAAACACCCTGATATTCCTGCCTGGCGTGTAAGCACGTGTCGTATTCCAACAGAAAAATATCAGGATTATCGTAATCGTATCTCTCTTCAAGTCTCTACTTTTCAGATCCGTCATTTACAAAAAAAAAAGGTATAAAGTAAAAGTATAAAGTAAAAGTATATACTTTTACCTTATAAAAGGATTCAACAAATGTAAATGAGGTGCAAACTCACTTTACAATTATCCGTTGCTTCACGAAGAGGTAATTAGTAAGCTCAACTGAAAATCAAAAATGTTTTCAATGGCTATGTGGCTATTCATCCAAATGGAGCCGACAGCGCATCACGTGCTGGTAAAGTGATTAATTTGATAAATCCTGTACATCCTACATCCTCACTCGCCTGTTTGCCTGGGGCAATAAACTTTGTTTGTTTGCCCTTGCGCGCTTGTTAGCCGCGAAATAACCCGACGTACATATACGTGTAGACTCCAGAGGTATGGTGTCGCTGGTTTCAAGACGCTTAATTCAATCATCTTGTCCTGTCGCCAAGAGAAAACCTTTTCTCGCAATACGTAGAAGGATATGCGACGTCCTCGATGTTGCTCGTAAAAACCGAACGACAAGCCTTACCCTCGCTCGTTTCATTCGGAAATAGCACATCCGCTTCGATCTCGATGGAGTTCCTTCCGGAAAAAGGGATCACTATACTCTCCTTCGATATTCTCGTTTATTTTCAAAAAGACCTTTGTTGATTTCATTAACTATTTTATTCCACAGGAAACACGTCCATTATTCCAATCTTTCATAGTAATTATTTTCATAGACAAGAACGAACCCGTGTAGAAATTTCCCAACCTGGCCCAGACCGGTGATGAAACCCACGGCCCGACCGGGCCCCGACCAGAATTCGGTATTTCAGATATGAGCCCGGTCGGGCCGTGATGTTTCATCCCCGGTTTGAAATTTCCCGATCTGGACCAGATCTGGGCCCAGAGTCCCCGATTTGGGCCCGGTCGGGGACACAGCAAAATTTCTACCCGGGGTTCTAACCAGTTTTACTGACCAGAACCACACCAGAAGTAGGGGAAACTGACCAGAAACCTAGTAGGCCCACATCAAGATTTCTGCACGGGATGTAATTCAGATGCAAAACTTTTAATATCTACAAGAACGATTGCGCGCATTTGCTTTATTTTTCAAGATTATATAATTTATAATATTTTATATCTCTAATCTCTTACAATCTATGTTAAACTTTGTGAAAATCTCTAAAAATTCCAAGAAACATTTGAAAACCTGCGAAATCGCTTGAAATTCGTGAGAATCTGTTAAAATTTTCAGAAACTTCTTCAGATTCTTTTAAATTCAATGATAATAATTCAAATCTCCTTTATATTCTGTAAAATTCATTATAAGTATTAGAAATATCTTCAAATTCCATGAAACCCTTAAATATTCGAAAAAAATTTTCAAACTCATAAATCTTCTGAAATCCACGTTAAAATTCATGAAAATTTTTTTAAATTCCTAGAAACCTTTTGAAATTCCATGACAAACTTTAAAATCTCTTAAAATTCTACGAAAAATTCTTGAAATTTTACGGTAAAATTTAAAATCTCTATATCTTTCATATCCCTTAAAAATATTACATAGAAATCTTAACAAATTCCATGAAATCCTTTAAAATTCTAACAAAATCATTTAAATATCAGAAAAATCTCTCAAAATCACTTAAAATTATTAGAAATCTCATAAAAGTCCTTAAAAATTTCACGAAATATCCTAAAATCCCATACAATTCTACAAAATCGTTTTAATATCCTAAAAATTTCTTGAAATCCATGTTAAAATGAAATCCTGTAGAATTTTCACAAAATCATTTAAATATCAGACAAATATCTTGAAATCACTTATAATTATTAGAAATCTTATAAAATTCCTTAAAATTTCAGAATAATACTTCAAGTTCTTTAAAATCCCTTAAAATGTTACGAAATATGCTAAAATCCCAAAAAATGCTACAAAATCGTTTTAATATCCTAAAAATCTCTTGGATTTCGTATAAATCACTTAAAAATCGTTAAAAATGAACATAAAAACTTTCAAAATCATTAATCTCTTGAAATTCATGAAAATCTCTAAAAATTCCTAGAAACTTCTTAAAATCCCAAAAAAAGCTACAAAATCGTTTTAATATCCTAAAAATCTCTTGGATTTCATATAAATCACTTAAAAATCGTTAAAAATGCACATCAAAACCTTCAAAATCATTAATCTCTTGAAATTTATGAAAATCTCTAAAAATTCCTAGAAACTTCTTGAAATTCCTTCACATTTAAAATCCCTTAAAATCATTAGAAATCTTATCAAATTCCATGAAATCCTTTAAAATTACACAAAATCTTTTAAAAATGAGAAAAATCTCTTGAAATACTTTTATGTAAATTTTTAGAAATCTCATAAAACTCCATAAATTCCATAAGAATTCCACAATATATTTTTAAAAATCGAAAAATTTCTTGAAAACCCTTAAAAAACGTACAGATTTTTGAACACTCTTAAAATTTGACGAAAACCTTCAAAATCTTTGTAAATTCTACAAAATCTTTTAAAAACCAAAAAAAGTTTTTGAAATCCCCGAATAAAATTCCCTGTAAAGTTTTAAATTCCTTATTTAAATCCCACAGAATACATGTTATAAATTTCATAAAAGTACCTCGAAAATCCGATTGAAATCTGATCAAAGTCGTGAAAAATTCTAAAAATTCCCAGAAACTTCTTGAAATTCTTTAAAATTCTACGATAACATTTAAAATCCTGTTATCTTCCATGAAATCTTTAAAAATTTCATAAAATTCCCTTAAAATTCCTAGATCTTTAATGTATTTCGTGTTTAAACTCGTGAGACAATCATTATTAACGAAACCAAATTCAAAATTTCAGATTCAATTCACGCGGAATTTACGATTCGGCAAGTATCGATTGTCGAAAATCACTATCGATACTTACATGACGAATCAGGAGTGCATCAGAATAAAGTTGATCTTGTTGTAGGAAATTATTAAATCTAAACTGAAGAACTCCTTTTCTGCTGGTTCTTACGAAGTTAAAGTGAGTTGTATTTTAATTTAGCCAGTGTCAAGCATTTACGAGGTAGTTAAGAAGGCGCAATACCTTTTTTGAAGTATTATCAGCCTGTGGAAGGTACTTTGAGAGACGGAGGGATTCTGAAGTCTGACATTAAACCAAAGCACTTAGCTCTGGCACCCAAGTGTACGACGAAATAATCCAGGATCTCATAAGTAGACATATACAAGCATGTTGCGGGAGTGAGCCGTGAACTGTATTGCGCACTTTACAGTGCCGTAGAGTCCTGTATAGTGAGCTAAGAACAGGTGGTGCCTAAGGGCGGAGAGATTTGTAGTTTCATTAGGCAGCGGCTGTTGCTTATGATGGCAGGGCTCGTTGTCTACAACCACTTACATCGCTACTTACCTGAGTCGTAAGTAAACTTCTCCCAATTCAATCTCCTTATCTCTAAAAAGAATTCCTCTATCAAGGATTTATCTATAATCTGAAGACAAATAATCTGTATAAGCTCTGATTTCTCGGCAATGAAATCTGAATTATTGAGGACATTGAGCCGAAGCAAAAAATCGCTTGTCTCCTGAATATGAATTGAGAAGGATAGAGAGCGTTTTGCCGAATAAGAGTAAAAAGCGAGATCGCGCCATAAATTCTTCGCTCTCGATATCCACATAAATTTCCCGGGTGGATTTTTCGCCATAAGCATAATACACGTCATAAAATCATATTGAAACCGCAGCGTGAAAAATCTCTCCAAGTAGGAAGAAAAGAGATTTTCCTTATGGACCGCCAATTGCAAAATGCACGAGAAGTTGTATAAACCCCTCAAGCCTCTCACCCTCAGACCCTCTTAGTTTCCATTTCCACATTTTCTCTTACGAGGGCATCGACTCTTCTTTTGAGATTCGCCTAAAAAGTTTTGATGCTGCTGTCAGCATCTCGTATTCATGCATGAGCAGGACCAATGCAGATGGCTCTCGCATAATGCAATTGGATGCCTCGTATAGTCATGCACATACCGAATTCACGATTGCAGCTGCAACCTACTTTTTTCAATCCCAAATGAGTCCATTTGCCACTTTTATCCATTCATCAGTAGATTATTTAAAATCTTCATTAAAAATTGTTTAATTGAGACACTGATGTTTGTACATTGAAATTGAAAACCAGATTCGTCGTGTAAGTATCGATAGTGATAGTGAATTGAATTTGAAATTTTGAATTTGGTTTCGTTAATAATCACTTTGTCACGAGTCTAAACTCGAAATAGGTACATTGAAAATTTAGAAATTTTAAGGGAATTTTTAAAAATTTCATGGGAGATAATGGGACTTTAAATGTTATTGTAGAATTTTAAAGAATTTAAAGAAGTTTCTCGGAATTGTTAGAATTTTTCACGACTTTGATCAGATTTCAATCGGACTTGAAGGTACTTTTATGACTTTTAAAATATGTATTTTGTGGGATTTAAATAATGAATTTAAAACTTTATAGGGAATTTATTGAAGAGTTTTAAAAACTTTTTTTATGATTTTTAGAAGATATTGTGGAATTTTTATGGATTTGATGGAATTTTATGAGATTTCTAATAATTTACATAAAAGTATTTCACGAGATTTTTTTAATTTTTAAAGGCTTTCATGGAGTTTTATAAGATTCCTAATGATTTTAAGCGATTTTAAATGTGAAGGAATTTCAAGAGGTTTCTAGGAATTTTTAGATTTTCATGAATTTTAACGTGGATTTCAAAAGATTTAAAATTTTGAAAATTTTCGTTGAATTTTAAGAGATTTCAGGATATTTCGTGAAATTTAAAAAAATTTTAAGGGATTCTAAATATTTTTAAATTATGAGAATTTTTAAAGAATTAAAAAAAATTTCGACGAATTCAAGCGATTTTTAAAGTTTTTGTGAAATTTTGAAGAATTTAAAACGATTTGAAGGAATTTAAAATTTAAATTTAAATTTAGGGATTTTTCTGATATTTAAATGATTTTGTGAGAATTTTAAAGGATTTCATGATATTGGATAAGATTTCTATATAATATTTTTAAGGGATATAAAAGATATAAAGAGATTTTAAATGGTATCGTAATATTTGAAGAATTTTTCTGGGAATTTTAAGAGATTATCATGAATTTTAAAGTAGATTTTAGAAGATTTATGAGTTTGAAAATTTTTCTGGAATTTTTAAGAATTTTATAGAATGTGAAGATATTTCTAATCCTTTTAATGGCTTTTAAAGGATATAAAAGGGATTTGAATTATTATAATTGAATTTAAAAGAATCTCAAGAAGTTTCTGAAAATTTTAAGAGATTTTCACGAATTTTAAATGATGTCACAGGTTTTCAAAGGTTTCTTGGAATATTTAGAGATTTTCACAAAGTTTAACATAGATTGTAAGAGATTAGAGATATAAAATATAGTAAATTATAGAATATTGAAAACTTCTTTCGTTCTTTCTTGTTAAAGTAAAAAGAGGGTAGTTGGCAGTCAGTGTGGATAATGCTGAGGATCCCTGCAGCCTAAATGGAAACGTCACGGCTCCGTGTAAGTGGCTTGTCTAACATTTTGATTAACACGTCTCGCCGACGAAACGAGACTGCAGTTTAGGGCTGCTTCGCATGATGCAAAACCGTCCTGGCGACGGCTTGCGAGCGCGAAAGGTGGTTATCCAGTTCCCCATAGGTGGGTATTAGTTTGTCGAGGAGGCAGGCCGACTGTTGTGCAGTCTGTCACTCAAACCTCGCCGAAAGACTGTCTGTCAGTCAGTCTGTTCCCTCGAATCGATCTGTTAAAAACATGTTTACACGCTACCTCTGACCTATGCCTCCTATTCTCTTTCTCTTATTTCTTCTTTTTCATATCCCCCCACGGAAATGGAAATAACGCCTTTATTTACTCGCCACTTCTCATACCCTCGAATCAAGACCCAAATTAAGAAATAAAAAAATAATCTTCTATAGTTATAACACATTCAAGCATAGAATTAACTCTAATGTTACCAAGACTGTTAATATAATTTTTCAGGCTTCAGAGTCTTTTTGCAGTGTCGTAATAATGAAATGAAGTCCCGATCGCTCTTCATTCTAAATCCCTTTGAAAATCAGCATATATATTTGTATGCACTTGCAGTGATGGTGAAAACGAGTTCTAAACGATGGGTAATTTGAGAGACTGGCAGGATCGAGTCGAGAGTACCCCACGCGCACCCTTGATACGAGCCACCCCCGAATTGCCTACCAAAGAGTATTATAGAGGCTCTATATAAAGGCGAGTGGCTCGAGCGGCCTACGTAAGTAATATAGGGGGTTCTTGGCGACCCTTCCGCCAAGGGTTGTGCTCCAAGGGCATGAATTTGGTTGGTCTCTGGGCCGCCGCTTTACATTGCATAAGTAACGCCATGAAACTCCATCCCCCACCTCTCGAATCAACCCTCCTACTCTCCAGACTCTAAACTACGCTTATTTGCCTCCACTATACCAGAATATCAGACTATTTGTCGAGCCTCTGTAACTACACGACTCTAAGTACCCAAATTCACTTGGAGAAAGATACCTTCATCCTCCGACTCTTAATTAAGTGCTGCTTTTACAAACATGGAATTAGAAGTACTACTACACTGAGAAACTCTGTGTTAGAAAAATTACTAATATCGACAGCAAGTATGGGCAAAATCCCAAAATTCAGACATTTTAATACACAAAATAATAAATTTTACTATTTAAATAGGAAAAATTGCCCCTACTTGCTATCGATATTAGTAATTTTTCTAACATAGAGTTTCTCAGTAATAATAATAATAATAATAATAATAATAATAATAATAATATTAATAACTTCTCTTTTATAACTACAAGAACGAACACGCGCTCCGCGCGCGCATTTTTTTTATATTATATAATTTGTTATATTTTATTTCTCTAATCTCTTAAAATCTTTGTTAATCTTCATGAAAATTTTTAAAAATTCCAAGAAACCTTTGAAAACCTGTGAAATCGCTTCTTAAAATTCGTGAATATCTCTTAAATTTTTCAGAAACTTTTTGAGATTCTTTTAAATTCAACAATAACAATTCAAATTCCATGAAATCCTTAAAAATGCTAGAAAAATTTTCAAACACATAAATCTTCTGAAACCCAGTTTAAAATTCATGAAAATCACTAAAAATTCCTAGAAACCTTTAGAAATTCCATGACAAACTTTAAAATCTCTTAAAATTCCCAGAAAAATTCTTGAAATTTGCGGTAACATTTAAAATCTCTTTATATCTTTCATATCCCGTAAAAATATTGAGAAATCTTATCAAATGTCATGAAATCCTTTAAAATTCTTACAGATTCATTTAAATACCAGAAAAATCTCTTGAAATCACTGAAAATTACTAGAAATCTTATAAAATTCCTTAAAATTTCAGAATAATATTTCAAATTCTTCAAAACCTCTTACAAAGCTTTTAAAAGCCTTTAAAATTTTACGAAATATCTTAAAATCCCATACAATTCCACAAAATCGTTTGAATATCCTAAATATCTCTTGAATTTCGTAAAAGTCACATAAAAATCCTTAAAAATGCACATAAAAACCTTCTAAATCGTTAGTCTCTTGAAATCTATGTTAAAATTAGTGTAAATCTCTAAAATTTTTTAGCAACCTCTAGAAATTTCTCTACTCTTAAAATCTTTTAAAATCATTACAAATATTACAAAACTCCCTATAAAGTTTTAAACTCCTTATTTAAATCCCAAAAAAATACATATTTTAAAAGTCATAAAAGTACCTTGAAGTCCGGTTGAAATATGATCAAAGTCGCGAAAAATTCTAAAAATTCCCAGAAACTTTTTGAAATTCTTTAAAATTCTACGATAAAATTCTGAGATTTTGCATGTATCTATTTTGAGTTTAGACTCGTGACAAAATGATTATTAACGAAATCAAATTCAAAATTTTAAATTCATTTCACGCGGAATTTACGATGCGGCAAATATCGATTGTCGAAAATCATTATCGATACTTACGTGACGAATCAGGAATGCGGAATAGGCGTTACGATATTTTGACTTCGACTCAATCATCTTTTTAGAATAGATCCTGATTCTCTTTTTCAATTTCAATGTACAAACATCAGTGTCTCAATTAAACAATTTTTAATGAAGATTTTAAATAATCTACTGATGAATGGATAAAAGTGGTTAGGTTGAATTTTAGTCTTAAGTCAGCCTAAAAACTGATTTCAGCTGTAAACACTTTCAGTCCTTGTTTTTTCTGTGATATATTCGATCAAAATGTTTGAAGTAGTTTAATTCTTGGGCTTCTTTATATAAAATTATATCATATCATAATATAACAGTTTGGAGAATAAGAATTATTAATAAGAATTGAATAATAAGAACTCATTTAGAGTTGTCTTTGTGATTCTATTCAAAGCGCATTACAAGTCAGGCATGCGAGTTTATTAGTACTGGTTTCCGGAAGAAGATAAGATATTTTATTCAACGCAATTTTCTATCTCAGAGAAGACGGGAATGCAAATTATGTTGTACCAACAGTTATTTTCTTGATTTTAAAGTGGAAATACCTACTTGACATGTGTCAATCTGCAAAATTTTTTTATTGATTGAGTACGTCGTGTAAAATTGTTAAAACATGCCGAATTTTACATATATCAATGGCAAATACACGAAAATAGCTACTTTATACGAGGAATATGTGGAACTTTATCAATCGAACATGACCCTGGAAGAATTTGTGACCTTGATGAAAATAAACGGCACCGTATCAGGTTACATGACACTATTAGATGTAATCGCTACCAGTTTCCTTCATTTGATAATTTTTATATTTGGTATATTATTCAATGTGATTGCGTGTGTAGTTATCGTAAAAAATCCAGCAATGCGAAGTGTAACAAATTATTACCTCTTCAGTTTAGCTGTATCTGACATCGTATTTGTGACTATTGGTGTGTACAACAGTAATTACATTTAATTATTATATCAAGCTGAGTGCAGAATTATAATTGTAATTTTAGGTACAATTTACTCGTATTTTATATATCAAAAAGAGGTGAAGATTCTACCATGGATTTGGAGTGCTGCAGGATGCAATATTTTGGAATTCTTTTCAAGCTTGTAAGAATTACGTAAATTGAAAGAATTGACTTTACCTCGATATGTTTACCTAATAAATAACAATAATATATTTTTCTTACATCAGAAGTCAATATACATCGGTAATGATGGTTTTAGCATTTTCAACAGAACGTTATTTGGCTATATGTCATCCACTTTCGTTCAACGCTTCGAGTGGAAGAAAACGAACAATTTGGATAATTTTAGGTTGCTGGATATTTTGTTTTATTTGTGCACTTCCGGATACTTACTATCACTTAGCAAAACATGATTTATTTCTTCCTATATCAGGTATCTGTATGAGTTTAATAATGCAATGATTGCAGTGTAAATGTTATACTTTTCTAATGCTGAACCATTCTTTCAGGAAAGTTAATAAAGTCAGATAAATTTGTCTATTGTCAGTATAGTTTTATAGGCTCTATAGGAATCAGTATTAGCATCGCATCCGACCTCATATTTTTTTATATCCCAATCTTTGCATTAACATTTCTCTATTTTAAAATGTGGATAAAAATTCGAAGCAGCCTAAAAAACTGTTCAAGACTTGTTGGTGATGAAAACTCGAGATTCTGCCAGCGATACAAGGAGTCAAATCGAATGCTGAGTAAGATTTACATATTCAGAACATTATTGTCTTTATTATGTCTTTTCTTAGTTTATATCATCATCTATGTTTTTTTACATTGTTTCCAGTCGCAGTGGTCATAATGACATTCTTATGTTGGACTCCTCGTCAGATTGTTTTCTCGATCTTTGAATATGATGTTAGAACCATAAAAGTTTACATTTTAGAGCACATTATCTATCTCGGGCCGATTTTCAACTTCATTAGCCTTAGTTGCACCATCATTCATCCAATAATTTACAATATAATGTCTGCGCAGTATAGAGAAGGCTTCCAAGAAATACTTTGTTTCAAGAAAAATGTAAAAACGAAAATAAGGAAAATTGTTCGAAAAAGTTATGAAGAAACAACTACATCTGTTTAAAATAATACAATTAAACATCCAAATCGACTTTTAGTTCCAAAAAATCATTTTTGCAGTTCATTATTCTTAAGCAACTTAATATTTAGACTCTCTCGTATTAAATTGTTTGATAGAGAAATATTTTTACATAACAGATGAACTCGCCCTTTTCCTTGTACAATTTTGTCGCCATTTGTCATATCTTCATGAAAGAAGTTCCAACTAACAGAGAACCTCTGTCAACATCTGCTTTATTCTTCCAATTCGCACTGAAGAGAAGAGGAAGGACATCAGAAAAGAAAGAGAAGGAAAAAAAGCGGGGATCTTTGACAAATTCGATTCGCGTGTCACGGCCCGAGGAACACGGTGAGAGCCGGAAAAGTGGCGTAGAATGTATATATCTTCGTTTGTGTGGGTACCCTCATACAGTATACTTTATACAGAATCTCGCAGACTCGTTGTCGCTAAATCAGCTAAATGGCTGCCAAGACCAACGGCTGCGAGAAAATCCGTGTAAGCGAGGTGCGACAGGCGTGGCTGACGCCATTCTGCGACTTTTGAATATTTTATGCGCTACTGTTTTCGTAAAGAGAGAATGACATCCAGAGGAAAAGAAATCTTCAGCATTCGTAAATTTAAGAGAGTGTACTCACACCCAGACATGTGCACTCGACGAGCATACATAAGAAATTAAGAACCTATCCAACACCTAATTCACTTGAACACCCTTCGAATCTCATCCCTCAAGTGGCCAGCAAATAATTCAAGGGAAAATTTGCCCTTCAGATGTCACGAAACTGCTCTGAATTAGAGCAGTTAACGAATTAGATAATGATTTTCAAATCTGCTGGGTGTCTGAATGTAAAATATCGGAATTGAATCTTAAATTCAGAATTTTTTTTTAAAAATCAGACTTTATTGTGATGGTTCTAATCAATGATTTTAGAGATGCTGGAGTGCTTGAAACGCCCGAGAGTATGCATCCCAGCGAACTCATCTGCACAGAGAGTAGAAACAACTTCATGGTGGATCCTCGATGTTTGTCAAAGCGACATAGTTGTTTTGGGCCATAGAGCAGAACGCTACGACAAGTGTTTGTCAAATGTTTGTCATTTCCGCGTGCACGGAGGCAATGCCGAAATTGAATGCAACGCCGGATTGTCAATATCGTCAAGTGTGTATACTTTACTGTCAAGTTATAATTAAGCCAATGGCAATTCAAATATCAGCTCACGGAAAGACACTTTCATATATTCAATATCAAACCCCACTCTCTATATTTTAATTCTATTATGTAATTAAATATACTTTATTTATTCGTTCCTATTCCATTTTTATCCATTCATCTCCTAATTTTATAAATCTACCTATTTTATAGCAGGATTACTTTTTTGTAAGGTAAAAATGTTGTGAAAGTCCGACCCGATAATCACTGTCAACGATAACATATCTTCTTCTATAAATTGATTATAACAGATTGACATTGAAATAAACTTGGATAGGAAAAAATATCCCTTTGAAAAAACGTAATTTTGCCCCAAGGCATTTTGTGATTAACTTGAGATGTTTGATTCGCAGAAGTGCTTCGCCCTATCGAGTAATATTCGGTTCATGCTCTTCCGGCTTCGATTCAGAACTCCGTTATTGTGTCAGACAGCCACTGAGCCACTGAAACGTTCAATTATATTATATCTACAAGCTGCGTCATGGTCCATTGTGATTTATTTCGCATAATAGATGTTGACCAGACGCGAGAAAGAAGCTCTGAATGAGCATCAAACGATGCTGACTGCATGTCAGATTTACAAGTCTGATGTTTCTTGAAACCTTCTTCAATCAACACCTCATACACCATGTGTTATTAATGACTAACACCTTACTTTTCCTCTAACATTCCAAATTTTTCAAGATCTATTATATTTCGCTCTACAATTTTTCATTCATCATATACATGTTTTACCATATTTTTTTAATCACCATTGCAATACTCGTAATCCTCTTTCTAAATGTGAAACACAGAAAAAACAAGGCTGTAAACACTTTTAGTCCTTGTTTTTTCTGTGAATGGCCACTCATCAAATCGAAAGATTTTATGATAAAAGTGAATTAAACTTGACAATATTTAATTCCAAATCAGTGGGAAAGTTATTTTAACATATTTATAATCTGTAGAAAAGCTTGCCGTGATTTTTGAGTGTTATTTGAGTAAAGTGTTTTGAAAGAACTAATTGAAAAGCAGAGAGCGTTTCTATCATCGTCTGTACATCCACGTGTTCCTAATCAAGTTTTCGAAGGTGCTGTGGCAAGTGTGTATACTTTGAAGCCTTGAGAATGACGGACCAATTACGAGAGTGGTTCGAACATGACATCTGAATACACCTTCATCTTCTGGCACGTATTATGATCATGCTTCTTGACGTGCGTTGACTACCATAAGAGTAATAAATTGGCGTTCCTGCAGTCACACGAACTCAGACCGAAAATCATTTCCATTGTCAATTTGTCCGTCACTCCTCTCTCGCAATCTACCTTCAAAGGTCAAAAAGGTCTTACTTTTCAACTCTTCACTTACTATTCAAATTCATTGATTCATTATATAAAATTCAGTTAGTTTAGCCTCTTCATTTACTTGTTTCTTTTTTATTTTTCTTCAAAATTTTAATGATGTGATCTGAAGATAAAAAAAATGAGAACATCACAGATTTGTGGTACCTTGTCATTTTCTTGTTTCTCTTCAATGTCCAACCTTCTGTTTGCACCGGATAGTAAAGTTAGGAGAATGAAAAAAGTTGGTCGGCCCTCAAGGAAGTAGTTAGCGAAACTTCAGAATAATCTTCATTGAAAAAGTTTTCTTGAACCTTAAAACGCAGGGCGTGCGTCCCGGACAAATATATGTATAGAGCAATATTGTCTCTGAGATAAACAAAATTGAGAAATTAAAAAGAAACATTTTAAAATTGCCGTGAGTAAGTTGTTATATGTTCTGATGAAGATAATGATGAACCTGCTGGTAGATTAAATTTGAATCTGAATAAAAAATCTTTAACTCTTCACGCCTCTTTTATGAAAGGAACGTATCGAATGGTCGATTTTCCAGGTGAATTCACTCAACTCATTTTCCTTTGTCGGGTAGTTATGCTTACCTGGTCTGACGAAATCCCGTGTTTTCTGCTCTTAAGATGAACAAAGAGACTCGCCGCTCCACTTACAAACACCTTTCCTGATCCCAAGTAAACAAGGAACGGGCTTTAAGCTGTTCCACAAGCAACACTCGATCCTCGCATCTGGTGATCTTTCATCAGATTCTCTGAGATTGACACCCTGACTCTTTGCACACCTTTGATTTCGCCATGGATCAAAATGAAAAGTACACCAATTCAAAAATTTAATGCATGAATTAGACTTTATCTCCTGATTGTATTTCAAAGGAAATTACACTGAGAAAAATGTTTAGTGCGGACAACAACAAATTTTGTTGCTATAGAAGCAACAAAAATTTTTGGTTGTGCCAACCAAAGTTTGGTAATTCAACCAAAACTGAGATTTTGTTGGTTCAAATGAATTTTCTTGGTTCAACAAAAAGTTTGTTGAAAGAACCAAGATTTGGTTGGCACAACCAAGCAATTTTTGTTGTCCGCACCAAACATTTTTCTCAGTGTATGAAATTATTTTACAGACAAGAAGAAATCATTAGATTATTATTATATATTAGTTTCATTTTGATATTACACATGTGAAATGATAGATGTCCTTTAAGTAACGTGTTCATGACTAATCCTTCATATTCCAAGGGGTGTTTGTCAGAGATAAATAATCCCTATGATTGACAGCCCTATTGAATGTATATAAATAAATATAGCATAAAAGACATAGGTGCAAAAATCCAAGTTAACTTAAAGGAAATAAAAAAAGATGAAGTTTGCAAAAGCTAAGGAGACGTCGAGGTTGGCAACTTCCGATATTTAATAATTCGTTCGATGCCATAAACATCTGTTGCCCTTCACAACCCTTTTTAGTCTTCTTCTTACTTCCAAGCAAATTTTGTCGGGGTGCATTGTTTAATTAATCATTTTGTATTAATAAAACCTTGCCTAATTGAATTCACTGATTTCACACCGTTAATATGAGTTTAATTTAAATTGAATGAAGTGTCGGCTCTCGGCCAACCACCCGCATTGCCCATCTCCCCGTCCCTCCGTCTTCCACCCTTCGTTTTCCATCCCCATCACACGGGACCCCTCGAATCGTCCTTTTTCTCTCCCTGTTTTATTGATCTTCATTCCGCGCTTGACTACCAAGGCTTTAAAACGGTTCGCTAAAAGGTTACCTGCTTTTCATTGCACGCGGAGTTTACTTTCTTTCAAATCGAAAAAAGGTTTCCCCAAAAAAAATTTCACTGGCGGGGAACATTTTCAAGACAGTCTCTGACGGCCTTTTGGGGTGAGGTGCTTTTTTCACGGACCTGACTTGCTCAATTGTTAATGGTTTCGAGTTCCATACATTTCCCTTCAACAGAGAAATTGTTTAAACTAGGATAATTGAAAATTTCTATTCGTTATATATTTTCTCGCATTTGTTTCATTATATTCTCCTAAACTGAAATCTTTTTTATTGAAAAACATGTAGAATTTAAGAAAACATGTTTTTTATATTTGTATGTGGAGTAAATGAAGTAAACATTGGATGTTTTGATTTTATGTCATAAAATTTTGAATATGGATGTATTTCTCGTATTTAGGAATTCTCTCACTAGGAAGCGCCACTTATATCTGTTCGAGCTTGCAAGATCTATAGAACCCTCTGACAGCTTTCAAACTCATGGGAGGGGCAAATGTGGAGGCCGCACCACGAACTCCGCCCCTCGAACGCTCTTCTTACCAGTTTACCACCAAGATATCTTGCCAGCGTGTCGAAACTGTTTACTCTGATTTGCGATCTGCTTTGGTGAAACCTTTTGTCGCAATTTTGGGCCTCGTTTTTGTACAATGTACAGTTTACTTCAACTCTATACAGAATTCTCATTGTTCTCCATTTTTGCTCACTTGTAGCTTTCTTCCGACTATAATAATAATAATAATAATAATAATAATAATAATAATAATAATAATATATAATATGAGATATATAACATATACTATGAGAAAATCGGACATCAATTGCAAAAATTAATTCAATTTGATTGAATGGTTCGAT
This sequence comes from Synergus japonicus, assembly GCA_900474275.1. Classification (NCBI taxonomy): domain Eukaryota; kingdom Metazoa; phylum Arthropoda; class Insecta; order Hymenoptera; family Cynipidae; genus Synergus; species Synergus japonicus. The sequence continues at coordinate 34,710 of UCOH01011706.1, read as the reverse complement.
AGAATATAATCAAAATGCGGAAACGAAGCTTGAGAATTGGAAATATATAAATAACAGTACAGAGAAATCAAGGCATATGATCGAATGAAAAGGATATCTAAATTTATATATATACAAATAGATATTCACTTAGAAAGCTAGGAGAAACTTCATCAATTCAAGACAATTCTTCAAAATAAATTCTTCAGACTGACATTCCAATTATAATAAATAATAGGAGTCAATTCATTGATCAACTCGATTGACATTATCGAATTAACGCACTTCCATTCGGTCAAAGTGCCTTTACAATACTCGGATTTCAGAGTGATTTGTATCTCTCATTGACAAGATGGGGCAGGCAGGCAGCTGTCGTTAAATCTAATGGGTGTAAGCCACTGCTAAATCTGTGAACACCAAGGTGACCCTCATTCATAAATTAGGACCTGCATTTAGTACCCAAACTGATTAACTGATTGCTACATTATATTCAATCCATTATAATCCTGGATTAATTTGGTAAACATCTTTAAAGTTATCAACAAAACCTCTTCTTCAGCCTTCCAAGAAACCGTGAATTGTCCTATGTAGACGACATTAAAGAACGAGCTTATCGAACCAGACCTTTTCATTCCTACACGAGTATAAGATTGTGAAGGAGTGATGGTATTGGTGAGGGTGGCAGTTCGGTTTTTCCGAGTTGTAAGGGGTCTGGGCCGCGAAGTTTATTCAGTCCACCAAACTTTGTAGTACACCGTGTCCATCGCTAGAGGGCAGGAGTCCGTTGGACAAGAGGTAGAACCGGAACCGAATGCCGGGTCCGGATATAACCTTCCCGCTCGCGCACACATACACGGGTCGCGCTTTGTCCGGTCTCTCGGACGCAATTAGGGTGGATCTCGGTCTCAACCCCCACGGGGGTGTCCTACGCTAAGTAGAAAAGCTTGTATCCAACCCCGGACCTTGAAAGGAGATGGGTTGGTTGGCTGGACTCTCTGGGACAGAGCGACGGACTGACAGCAGCTGACTAGTGGACGAACCAACTAACCCCCAACCTCCAACCCTCAAACCTATGGTCAGCCATCGTCTCCACCCTTGTCACCTCGTTCCGCTTCCTGGACTTACGCCACTCTCGTTACTGCTTCCAAGACAAACATTATCTGGGAATCCCATGTTCAAGCTCGCTTTCTACTTTCGATCGGTCATCAAGTCGATATTCCCTACACGAATACGCATGTCCTCACATTTGGTTCAACCCCCTTTTTAAGCATCGTTAAAAAACGAACCTTTATTCCTCCGTCTCTTCTTTTCTTCACCATATCTTTTCTTCCTTTTCTTCTTCCAATCACAGCTCTTCTATTCCTATTCTTTTCTTCTTCTCTGCTCATCGTCTCCTATTTAAGGACAATAATTAGTGACAGCCTATGACTACCATCAAAGAACAACGATAAAAATGCAGACCAGGGAAAAGGATAATTGAAAAGTTGAAGGAAAAAGAAACCAAAAGGTGTTTGGTGCGGACAACAAAAAGTTTGTTGAAAGAACCAAGATTTGGTTGGCACAAGCAAACAATTTTTGTTGCTTCTATAGCAAGGAAAAGTTTTGTTGTGCGCACCACAAATTTTTGTCAGTGGGGCATGAAATAATTGATGGATGTAGCGGATTAAGAACAGATTCAAGTTAAGCAATTGGGGCATGATTGGCTGATTGCTTGAAGCTTTGGTCGCGAATGGTAGGATCGGGAAATGGTGTAGCGATGCGGTACCACGATACGGCATAGATTACAGCACATCCAGGATCCGCGCCTGGCCAGTGCTGATACGGTCAGCCCCGGATAAAGTAGATATTAACACGAGATGATCCGTTAATGAAGCGTATGTTCTCTCCGCCAGCGCTAACCTACCACCTATTACCCACAGCCTTTCCTGTTATCTTACCCGGACACCGCTTCTCTCGTCGTACCATGCGCAAATTACTATATTAACCCCTTTTCCCCTTTACCCTTTTACCCTCTCCCTTAAAACATCTCTCCTCATAGACATTTCCATTTCATGACCCCTAATTAGGTCGTCCACTAAGTCTACATTTTCTGGTTTATATTCGTGTATTCCCGCTGTTGTCCATTCTGAAACATGTATCTGCTTCCTGGTATACTATTTCCTTTTTGAAATTAAGAAATCATATGGAAAAAGTAGATTAAATTTTTGCCATTGGGTTAAAGTTTCAGACGTCTAGTCTGACGATTTTTTTTACATACTCTAAATTTTTATTTATTTACTAGGAGCAATTTTAGAGAATTTAGAGGAATTTGCTAAAGATTTATAATAATACACCCAGAAAACAGTTTCTTTGAATCAAAGAAATCATACACTGAAAAAAAGGTTTGGTTCGGACAACAAAATAATTTTGTTGATATTTGTGCAACAAAATTTTTTTGTTGGCTCAACCAAATTATTGTTGGGTTAAGAAAACGTTTTGTTAAACCAACAAATCATTTTGTTGAACTAACAAAAATTTATTTCAGCCAACAAAACATATTTTGTTGCACAAAATATTTTTTTGAGTGTAGTATTAAATGCGGTCAAAGAAACATTTCTTTGATTGAAACAAATTTTTTTAATTAAACAAACAGTTTCTTTAAATTAAAATAAATCAAAATAATTTTCGCTTGAATAAAAGAAACTTCGTTTAAATCAAAGAAAATTATTTTAAAAGAAAGAAAGTTTTTTTTAATATAAAGAAATTTTAAATTTGAGTTATTAAAATAAAAGTTTTGATTTAAAGCAGGTTTGTTTCTGAGCGTATTAAGGAATTTCAAGAGATTTTATAAGATTTCAAAAATTATAAAAGGATTTCAAGAGATTTATAGTAATTTTGAAAAGAGTTATTAAGGGCATGTGATTCTTTACCATAAAAGCAAATTAGTTATACCAATTGTACATTAATAATAATAAATATTTTTAGCTAATAAGAGTCAATAAACCTTCGTCTATATGAAGGGAAGGTTTATTGACTCTTATTTACTAAAAATATTTATTATTATGAATGTATAATGGGTATAACTAATTTGCTCTTATGGTAAAGTATCACATGCCCTTAATAGATTTTTTTTCAGGGATTTAACAAAATTTCAAGATTTCAAGATATTTTAAGAAATTTTAATGAACTTCAAGGAATTTTTATATATTTTAAACAATTTTAAGATATTTACAGATTATTTAAAACTTTTAAAGAATTTCAGGTAATTTTAAGGGATTTTAAGTGATTTCATTTGATTTACTCTACATTAGAATAAATGCTTAAAGTACTAAAATAATAACTAAAATCTCCTGAAATCCTTTGAAATTCCTGAAAATAACTTAAATTTCTAAAAATCTCTGAAATATCCTTTTCAAGATATATCTTGAAATTCTGTAAAATGAAAATTTACAATTTTGAATTTAAATTTAAAATAAACAAAGAAATTTCTACTATTAAATTTAATTTCTATTAGTAAATAAAAAAATAATAATACGATTTTGGGAACATTTTTGATATTCTTAATCCAAAAAATGCAAAAATAAAATAAAATAAAAATGTTCGTCAAACTATACGTCTGAAACTTCAATCCAATATTTTTGCCAGAGGAAAAATGATTTTAAACTTATTTTTAGTAACGAGAATTGCCTCTGATTCCTAGATAATTAATTCTGAGTGGAATTTGACCGATTCAGATTAAGAGACTGGTAATATTTGATATTATGCCTGCAGATTTTTATTTTTCATTATAAGGTTGTTGTTGGAGCTTGTAAGAAATTTTATTTCTGTCTGTTTTGAATAAAAACGAGATTTCATTTGAAAGCAAGCGTCATATAAATTTCATCAGCCCAATGGAACGAGATATGTGGAGGTAGTACTATTAATAATAGATACGAGCGAGCCGAGATCAAAACGGCAGCTAACGAGCCGTTGGCAATAAAGGTTTCTGAGCTGATTAGGGTTGTGCGATGACGCACTCGCGAATCTAAAAACACGCGTAACTACATGTATAGTGTCTGACATGGACATGTGATTAATGAAAGTCTTTTTCTTTGAAAGAAGGACGAATTTATTGAAAGTGAATCAGAAGTTAAATGTTTTTTATTCTTCATAAGATAAAAAGAGAAAAAAGAATAAATTATAAATAATTCTCCAGATTCTTCGACCAAAATGCTTTCTTGTCCAATTTATCTTATCTGAGACCTATGCAGAACGTCTTATTAGTAGAGTCTTAGATAAGTGCACAGAAGGTATTAGGAGTTGGGATGATCTTCAAAGGTGACAGGATATGTAGAGATAACATGCATTTGACAGAAATATCTATATTTTTAAACTCTTCCCAATCCTCACTTTATCATCAAAAAATACATCGAAAATATTTTAAATCTGTTTTTGTACACAGATATTTCGATTAAATCTAATCTATATGTAAGATGTCCTGCAAACTGAAAAGAGAAAAGAGAAATTTTCTTTTTGAAAAGAATACATCCATGGAAATGATTGCATTATATTTTTAAATTTGAAATTATGATAAAGGCAATGAGGGAAGCATAAATTGAAACTGAAATTGGAGGAATTGGAAGCCAGTTGGTACACATGTAGTGTAGTAGTAGAGGATCACCCTCGCTATTGGGATCGTCAGAGACAAACGGCAGAGGGCTAATATTACGCGAGTACGTACGTACTATTACATAGTATCCAGCAATACCGTTGCTGGTAGGTCGGTTGCTGGTTTCCTTTGGAACACCCCACAAGGGGCTCGTTTATCTAACCACCCTCCCCCTTGTCTTCCTCGTTCCAGGGTTACCACGAGGTTATGCCCACTTCGTCATCGAAGCCATCTTCCCCACCCTTATGTTCTAAATTGTGAATAATGCTGATTATGTAAAAAGACTTTACGAGACATTATTACCTTCATTGCGATTACGATGTTATACGACTTTCACGAGGCTTCCCCTTGATACTCATAATCTCTCCTTTCTCTTCTCGCTTTTTCTACTGAGCTCAGAACTCTAGAGTAAAGAATCTTCAGTCTTAGAAAAAGTATTTCGCGATTTAGTTTCAGCGGTTTGTCAATTATTATTCTTCTCTAGAATGTTCGGGACCATGATTTTGAGAGAAAGAAATTTGCAGAAGATAGAGGATCTTGACCTTCTGCTTTCTAAATCTGAATTAGTAGAAATTTTACTAATGCAATTAGTAACGACGGTTTTGACTGTTAAATTAGTAATTTTTTGACATTCTACTAAATTAAATGGTAAGATTTATGTTGCTAAATGAATTAGTAAGGATTTTCTACTAATCTGTTTAGTAGCACCAACTTACTAATTAGTAGGAATTTAGAATTAGTAGAAATTTTACTAATGAAATTAGTAACGACGGTTTTGACTGTTAAATTAGTAATTTTTTGACATTCTACTAAATGAAATGGTATAATTTATGGTGCTAAATGAATTAGTAAGGATTTTCTACTAATCTGTTTAGTAGTACCAACTTACTAATTAGTAGAAATGTAGAATTAGTAGAAATTTTACTAATGCAATTAGTAACGACGGTTTTGATGGTTAAATTAGTAATTTTTTGACATTCTACTAAATGAAATGGTAAGATTTATAGTACTAAATGAATTAGTAAGGATTTTCTATTAATCTGTTTAGTAATACCAACTTACTAATTCAATGAGTAGAAATCAATTGGAAACTTATCTAAATTATTAATTTTTTAAATACTGTCTGGTGGTTCTTGAATTTTAAAAGTTCAATGTTTTCTCAATTTATATAGGTACACTCTCTAAACTTGAATCAGTCAAATTCCACTGATTTTCAGTGAATCTTTTCTCACGATTTTAATCAGTGAAAATTCACTGAGAATCAGTCAGAAGTCACTGAAATTTTCCATAATCGTTACTAAACTACTAAAAATTTCACTCTCTAAATCTGAATTAGTGAAAAGTAGGTCACTAATTTACTTTAGTGAAAATTTTCACAAATTATTAGTTGTATTTCGCTATTTCAATTAGTAAGTTTTCAGCTTTTCATTAAAGTTTTAGTCAAAAATGACTAACAATTAGTAGAATTTTTCACTAAAGTAAATCAGTGACCTACTTTTCACTAATTTAGATTTAGAGAGCAGTGACTTGACACTGAGTTAAATTTCACTGATTCAAGTTTAGAGAGTATATATTCTCAGTTCATATTGTTATATTGATTATAATAAAATATGAACAATACGCAATATTCAAAATACAAACCGGTATATAATATTCGGACATTAGAAGTGAAATTTAGTGTTCCGTTGACTCAAAAAAACTTTAAATTTACCATTTAAAATAGTAACCAAGAATACATTTACCAATTCATTTAGTAGTGCCATTATTAATTCCTTTAGTAGATGTAGTTACTAATTCATTTAGTACGTTATACTTACATATTGAATTGGTACTCTCTAAATCTGAATCAGTGAAAAGTCACTGATTAACAGTGAAATCACACTAATTCAAATAGCTAGAATCCGGTCACTGATAATCATTGAAAAGTTACTGATTCATTCAGTGAACAAAAGTCACTGATTGAATCAGTACAAAGGAATAATGTGGACCAATAGTTGGCAGCACTTATATACTTTATTGAAATTTGTAAAGGTTATATCGGTTCACTAATTAAATTAGTAAGAACTTACTGATAATCAGTGACTAATTACTGAGTTGATCAGTGAAAAGTCTCAAATCACTGATTCATCAGCGAAATACTTAATCACTAATTAAATCAGTGAAATTTTCACTAATTCAAATTTAGAGAGCAGACTTTTACTAATTAGTAGTAAACGAATCGGCGCTATATGAATTAGTAGAAAACTTCTACCAAATAGTATTTTTTTACTAATTCTGATTTAGAGAGTGGGTCAGTTTTCACCCAATATTCCCTGATATTTTATTGTGAAACAATTTTCCATGAAAATTCTTTATGAACAATAAAAATTCTCTGCAGTTTCTTTGAAAATATTCCAATAGAAACTTCCATTTTTCAGAATATTCCAAAGTTTCTATTGGAATATTCGAGGACGAAAATTTTTGTACTATATACTGGACAAGGCTTTCCACTGAAGAACTAGGAAAAAGATACAAAATTCTAGTTATTAGAAGTAATATATAGAGTTTAATGTGTGGACTTTTATATCGAGAGTTACATGTGTGTATGGAGCGAGTAACTTAAGTTTTTAAGTTAATATTGTAAAGTTTCTGGGAAGGATAGTATAAATAAATAAAATAAATAGTGAATCAAGAAGGTGAACCGTTAGTTGTTTGCTGCTTTGGAGAAGAGTGTCCAAGTCCATTCATTCTGGCTTGTATTATTGGGCTGGTGAGATCTAATCTGTGCTGGTGTGAAAGGAGCCTTAAGGTCGAAGGAAAGAAGGTTGTAACGGAGAAGGTGTGCGGCCAGTGGTACGGGTTAAGTTTTAAACGATATCAAAATGGACATCTCGCCGGCGCCAAGGCCGTAGTTAACGAGCCATCGTCTGGCCATTCAGCTCGGTTTGTCGCTCGGTATATAGGTACTATAGGCTCTACTGGTCCAGGGTCCAACCAAACTCCAAACCCTCGCGTTGTGTAAAAAACTGCTCTCAACCTTTTTCCTCTTGTAGATCCACTCATTCACTCGGATAAGGATAAGAGAGAGGAGAGAATAAAAAGGGACGGAAAACGAGCTCCTGGTATTTCTTACAACAAAGACCTGATAAGTACTAGTTTGTTACAACCTCTTTAATTAAATGCGCCTTCAATTATCTCTTATCCAGAAGCAAATTTTATCTAGTAGGAGTAAGTTCTTCCCTTCTCTATTTCTTGGGTCTTTCATTGCACAGATTTCCAGTGTAGCTACAAATTTAAATCAGCATTTAATTATATAATCTATATATATATATATAGATATATTTTGTAGATTTAGAGGAATTTCCAGCTAGAAATATTCAAACATTTATCTTGAGAATCCTCATGATCTGAAATCTGAAGAGTAAATAGTAAATGAGAGGATTACTAAGAAGTGGAGGAACATCTGCAAATATATGAGAATGTGAAAGGGGGTCTAATCTCTTTTGTAGACTCAGATTCATGTACAAATATTCAAATAAGATAATGTGTGTATCTTCCTTGAGATAAAAAGAGTTCCAAGAAAATTTGGGATTGGGTTTTGAATGAAAGGTGGAGAAAGAAGACTCGATGTGAACGAAAGGGAAATGTGCAAGAAGAAAGATAAAAGTACATAGATAAGGGAAAGAAGATCAAAGGAGAGAGATATGAAGAAAGAAAATAAAAAATGAGAAGAGAGGAAGATTTGTGAAAAAGGAAAGAAGAGCGGGAAGAAAGAGAGCAAAAGAAGTCACTAAACTGAACACCATTCACGCAACGAGTGGAGTTACCTGGAAAGGAGCCCTAATGAGATGCTGAGCAGCAGCTTGAATGAATCTTTCGGGAATTCTTCGACTGTTTCGAAGAATTAGGAATTCCGAGGTCGTCGTTCAGTGGACCTGTCCTCCCTGCCTCTTCTCAGCTCTTCCTTCGCTCTCTTTCATCTGGGCCCTGTTTCGACGAAGAGGATTTGGATAAAGAGAATAGCTTTGTGAGAATCGCTTTTTTCTTTCTCATCTCTTTTTCTTCCTCTTTCCCTTTCCTCTTCTTACTTTTACTCCTTTTCGTTCACTAAGATTTATAAACGAGTAATCGCCCTTTAAGAGTCATGCGACTGAATTTGGAAAGAGATAAAATGGAGTAAAATTGAATAAAGGTGTTGATTTGTATTGTGGCATGAAGTCAAGTTGATCGGTGAGTTATAATAGCGATATACGGTGGTAAGCCGTAACGGCGACCCATGTCGACGAGGCTTACTAGAACCCTTCTTGAGTTCGTGGGTGATCACTCACTCTCTCATTCGCCCCCCCCCCCCCCTCTCTCTCTCAGCCTCTTAGAACAAACAAACTGCCTCGTCCTGACCCAAGGGCAAAGGTATTCAGTGTTATCTTTGAACCGAGTCAGGACTTCACGAAGATCCAACGGATTTAGAGAGCAAGCATCAGCAGGAAATGTGTCCTGGATCCACAGGCGATTGGCTAAAAAAATAAAACTTGGAAAACAATGAGCACCCCAAGGAGACACTTAAAAGAAGAAGTGCAAAAATACCTCAATATCCCCTAATATCTCCTCACCAAATTAATTAAAGTTTCGCGACCTTTCTTTCCCCTCTATCTTACCCTTCTTTTTTTTTATTTTTCCTTCTTTCCGAGTTTCTTTCTATCATCATTCTTCTATTCTTTCTTCAATTCTTCTTTCCTTTCTTTCTTTCTTTCTTTCTTTCTTTTTTTCTTTCTTTGTTTTTTTCTTTTATTTTCTTCAGTTTCATTCCGATTACTCTCTTTTTCTACGCTAGGAAATAAAACGTTGATGACACGGCAACCCAAGGTTCCGCAAAGCCCGTGCCGCCGACACAGTCTCTCCTTAATGGGAAAAAGATAAACGAATTCTCACGCTGTTCTCAGCGGCGCACTGATAAAATAAAACAGGGGTTCGTGGCAAAGAGAAAGAAGTATGGAAAAAAAGAAGGAGAAATAGAGAAAAGGAACCTGAAAGGACACGAGGTGAAAAAGCGTCGCGATGTTTTCTAAATAGCTTTTTTTCGTCAAACTTGGCGCTTTTTTAACGAACCGGACACTTTGCTTTATACAAAGCAAATGAAATTTAGTTTCTGTTTCAGAGAGTATAATATTATCGATACAACGCACCGAGTTAGTACACTTTCCCGGTCTAGGAGTATTTCCGGTTATTCAATCGCGTGTACACTAAGTCACACGGGAGTTCAAAGTGATCCATATTTATAGGCTCGTTAGTAAGAAAAAAAATTCCCCGCGACCTGTCGATGTCGCTGGACTGTTATCGAAAATGTAAAACAGACTCACAAACCTCAAGGAAGTACTCACTAATTATGTTTCCTCATTGCCTTTTGGATATATTAGGAAACTGAATACTGATAGAAAAGCTGAGTGAAGAAACGTGTAATTTCCTGCGCATCAGTTCCTAAATCACTCTGCATTCATCATCCAAAAATAAAGGCTTAGAGCAATCAGCAATTAGGCATTTTTGCCAAACGTGTGTTGAAAGAGGTGATTGGATCTATTTTCGAAGTGGCTCGGCATTCTGCGAAAGTTCAAGACAACTTCATGCCGTCGTCGGTGATGACATCGTCGGACCTCGCAGATCTTTTGGTACGCGAGTAGGTTTGGTCTGCCAACACAATACGGAACACGTGTTTCGTCAGGATACACGCGCGTTGGTATTGCAAGTTTGCAAGCTCGGGTGGTACCAAACTAGCAACGTGATCGAAAATCTCGTACAGTTGATACGCCCCTCTCGTTCTTACACGGCGAAATAATGCCTCGCGGCATAGCATCGCTCTATACGTACACAGACGTCTCATGTCTCATGTTGCTAAAGAAATGTTCTTACGTAGATCGAGCATGCGACGTAAAGCTTCAGTGGCACGCCTCGCCAACAAATCATCGACACAGTACTAGGGCCTGTTTACAACAAAAGTCGACTCAACAAACACCAAGAGGGAGTGACGGATTCAAAGAGTGTCTTCCTTAGATTCATGGCGAACTCAAAAGACGGGAATAGTCTCGTCGACGATGCAACGTCGACGACGGATCTTCGTCTTCGTCCGGATCTTCTTGGCCCGAGACTCGAGCCAGTCCCCTCTCGTTTGAGTCCTCGTCACCCTGGAATGCAACTTCCTCGGCTGTTAACCTCTGCCATGCTGCTTTTTTGTCTTTTATTTCCTTATTCTTACGACCGTTTTCTTCTTTCTTATTTTTCCTTCCTAGTTTATTCCGTTTAGTCGATTTTTCTTGAAGCGACAACTTTGGATCCCCTGAACCAGAAACGTCGAGACCAAGTGAACTTTTGCGTCTCGAGCGGATTCCCTCTATTTTACGCAAGCTCCCGGTCACTCGTCGCTGTTACGAGTTTCTTCTTTTTCGATACCACGGGCGGCACTTTATTCCTGTGCTACGCTTGACTAATTGGCTAGATGCGGTGATTTAGAGTCTTAGAGAGGCATCTTTATCTTATTGAGACAAAAAATGACAAATCCGAGATAGATGAAAGGTTTTTAGTGTAGGGAATGACATATTTGGAATATTGAGGCATTGACATTGGAAAGTAATTGTTATAATAATAAAAACACAAAATTGTTACGGAATAACAATTAAAATTGTTAGCAGAGATCTACTTGTTATGATACAAATGGGAATGTCGCTTTTGTTTGTAGAAACGCCCTTATTACCCTGTTAATCCAACGAGAATTATCTAAATGGATTACGGGTAGGAACTCGCCTTTCCAAGTTGAAAGTTTTCCGGAATCTGCTGTGATCCGCTCTTAAAATTTAGATAGATTATAAGACGAAGAGAACAGAAACCGTCGCAGATTGACGACGAGGGTGAGTGAATTATAGGAATGGGTGTCGGTGCGATGGTGACGAAGCTGAGACTTCATACTTATTATACTTAAGGAGAAGACGTCTTTTTAAGGGTACTAACAATGAGGGATGGTGGACCAAGAAAATGTTTAATGCCGTGGAAAGTGAGGCTCGGGTAATTAATATCCATTATCCGAAATGCTGGCGACCTGCGTCTAATTAGACTAGCGCGGATTTTGCGACGTTGAAAACAAAGACGCATTATCCATTTTTACCATCCCTATTCCACTCACCCTTAAAATAAGATCATTTTTATCCGAAAGTCCACTAAAACATTTTTTGTTTTAGTGGAATAAACACGTTTTTGTCCAAAGCTTGCAATATCTACTTATTTCAACTGTTCACATAAAAATACCTGTTTGTATGAAAAACACGCTAATTTGCTTATTTTCTATTACACTTTCAAGATCTTATCTAAAATAGTCTGTCTAATGCCTTTCATAACTAGCATACTTAACGATGATAATAATGAATCGGAAAATATAGAGCAGAGTGTTAATTAATAAGTCGATTTACTGCATTAGTAGTTAAATTTATCTAAAAAATGTTTTCCTCTCTCTCTTTACCCGGAGTACTTCTCACCATAAGAACCATCAGTTTATATGGTGACGGTTTTCGATTTGCTGCAATCCACACCTGCAGGTACACGCTAATCGTAAGCTGGTCGGCTCGTTTGCTCATTACCAGCTAATTTGCACAGTAAATTCTCATTATTTCCGCGATCCGTGTTGCTATTCACTTGTGCTTATTGGTCAAGCACTTGTCGCTTAGCGCTTAATGAGCAAATTGCAGTGAAGAGTACGTCAAGTGAGAGAACTGTGTGTTTGTAATTTAGGAGTAAGCAGTTCGCTCATCTGCTGTACTTCATAGTTTATGTGAGTAACTTCAAAGTCAGAAGAAAACTGAATTGTTTACAAGAAGCTATGAAGAAATAGCTTTGTTGGTAAATCAAAATTAGCAACATACACACGCATCAATTGCTCACTGGCTGAAAAACACTTTACCTCATTATCAGAATGAATTCCGTTTACATTAACCAGAAGCAAAAGGTAAAAGGCAAAACGACTTCGATTGGAAGGAAGGAGAGTGGAATGGATAAGTGCATAGTAAACGCAAAGCGTCAGCTATTTGACCCATGTAACTGTGGCGTTAGTAGGCACAAGCCCGTAAATTATTTGCTGCCATTAGCAGTGCGTTTTGCGATAACGCTGGGGGTGCATAAGAGGTGGACATACACGGCAATCCTATATCTGGATGAAAGAGAGAGAGAGAGATGATAATATTCGGGAGAGAAAGAGGAAGAGAAAGAGAAGCTAGCAGGACCGCTCTCGCGTCCGCCTACATCTGTTGGCACCATAATCGTTTATACGGGCGAGCCAGCTGATGCCGCCGCCACCATAGCACATATAACCAACTTGTATGCAAATTATATTCATGCAATGGGATCTCGTACGATTACGTTGGCCGTACGGGCGCGAGTTTACAGCGGCAACACGCGTATAAACCTCCGCTGGATAGATAGCCGTGTTTCCGTATGAGTGTAAGTGCTCATTGCCACGTTACACACACATTTATTCTACATCTAGCATGCAAGTGCATAGAATTCATTGTCGGTGTGTTTTCGTCTGTATATGTGGTAAAATCTATAGGTAGAATATAAGTACGAGTTGGTATAAACCGACCTGTTCAATTACGGGTGCATACTACTACCGCTTACCAGTAATTTCTGGCGTAACGCGACAATTAGCTCTATCGTATACTGGCGATCGTCTTCGGAATAAGAATTGTATTAGAGCCATTATTGTTATTTAGCCAAAGAATGCATATTTACTAAATGCATTATTTACTAAAATACTTTAATACTATGTTTACATTGGAAACAAGTTGTTGTATAACGTACATTTTGCTTCCTCATAGGGGAAGCTTTGTTTTCGATACATTTTCTAATATTTTTAAAATTGTTTAATTAAACTTTCCTCACGTGATAAATGTCTATTACAACATTCGAATCAATTGTCCGGATGTATGTATGTATGTATATTGGAACCATTAATATCTCAAAACGTGCCAAAGGATTTTTTTAAATATTGAATGTTAAAATTTTTATGTAGATTTTGAATTTTTGCAAAATTGATTTTTCGACTATAACTTCTCAAATCTATTCTAAAAAGATGATTGAGTCGAAGTCGAAATATCGTAACGCATATTCCGCACTCCTGATTCGTCGTGTAAGTATCGATAGTGATTTTCAACAATCGATACTTGCCGAATCGTAAATTCTATGCGAATTGAGTTTGAAATTTTGAATTTGTTTTCGTTAATAATCATTTTGTCAGGAGTCTAAACTCAAAATACATTGAAAATCTGGGAATTTTAAGGGAATATTATGGAATTTTTAAAAATTTCATGGGAGATAATGGGATTTTAAATGTTATATCGTAGAATTTTAAAGAATTTTAACAAGTTTCTGGGAATTTTTAGAATTTTTTTACGACTTTAATCAGATTTCAATCGGACTTCAAGGTACTTTTATCACTTTTAAAATCTGTACTTTGTGGGATTTAAATGAGGAATTACAAATTTTATAGGGAATTTTATTAAGGAATTTCAAAAGCTTTTTATGATTTTTAAAAGATTTGTAAAATTTACAAAGATTAGGAAGGTTTTCGTTAAATTTTAAGGGGTTTCAAAAAATATTTCGAATTTATAAAAGATTTTGTAATACTTTTAAGGATTTCATGGAATTTTATGAAATATCTAATGATTTTATAGAGATTTTAAGAGTTGAGAAATTTCCAGAGGTTGCTAGAAATTTTTAGAGATTTTCACTAATTTTAACGTGAATTTCAAGAGATTTTTAGGATATTAAAACTATTTTGGAGAATTGTATGGGATTTTAGGATATTGCGTGAAATTTTAAGGAATTTTAGGAGATTTCTAATAATTTTAAGTGATTTCGAGAGATTTTTCTGCTATTTAAATGATTTTGAGAGAAATTTAAAGAATTTCATGGAATTTGAAGATATTTCTAATACTTTTAATGGATTTTAAAGGATAATAAAAAGGGATTTGATTAATTGTTATCATTGAATTGACAAGAATCTCAAGAAGTTTCTGAAAATTTTAAGAGATTTTCACGAATTTCAAGCGTTTTCACAGGGGTTTTTCAAAGGTTTCTCGGAATTTTTAGAGATTTTCATGAAGTTTAACATAGATTTTAAGAGATTAGAGAGATAAAATATAATAAATTATATAATATTGAAAATTCAAAGCTTATATAACGGAAAGAAAGATTTCTTTCGTCGAAACGAATCGATTAATGAATTTTATAGAATTTTAAGAAAATTATGATTATTTTTAATTTTGAAAATCGTTAATATATAATATATATTTATTTGCAAGATTATCATAATGAGGAAGCAAAGTGCTCAAAAATGAGCACAAAAAATATAAATATAGTTAAATGGAACACCCGAGATCGAATTCACAGCTAGTTTTTTTTATGCTTGCATTCATTTGCATTTTGTACACGATTTGCCCTGATTAAGCGATTGACGAAAAAGGATTAATGCAATTAGAAGGATTATGCATTATTAGAACCTGTTTGGTCTTCTTTCTGCTTCTTCTCTAAATAACCAAGTTCTTCCAGATTTCACAGATCTCTCGATTATATTACGTGTTGACCCGTATATCAATTTTCCTCCCGACAAAGTGGAGAAAGTAAAATAGATTCCGAGATTACCATGCGATATTGGCAATAGTTTCGTGACAGGAAGTCCAGTAAGGACCGGTGTAAATCGCATTCTCGTTCTTCTAGAGTTCTCCAGTTCTAATAAATTGTAAGACGTCCCGATAACGATCATTGCTTCCATAGTTCTGAATGGCTTTCCTCGTGTCAACGCTTTCAGCTTTAGAGCGTTCCGGTAGCGAGTGACAAGGCCTTCTCTCTGTACGAGGAACGTGGACCATCGATTAATGTGGATAGGTAAAAAGCGTTTCGAGGTAAAGGAGACTGAGGCTCTGAAATCTCGAAGGTTGCATCCGAAGGTGGACACCGCACCGGATCGCTAGCGCGGCACATCATTAAGCCGAGTTGTCGTGTTGCTGGATCCAGTTGCTTTTTTCTCTCCCCTTCTTTCCTTCCTCTCTCTCTTCCTTACTTTTATTTTATCTTCTTTTATCTCCCTTTCTATCCTATTCTTCCTCTCTTTCCTTTTTCCTTGCACATTTCTTATGGCGCTTTTTTTCTCTTCTGATTTCGCGGCACCTAATCTAATGGGAGAAGAGTTGCCTAGATGCTCGAAGCATTTTAGAAGAGGATACGAGCGATTGTCACTGGAAGAGAAAGAGAGAGAGAGAGAGAGAGAGAGAAAGAGTGAGAGAGAAACGAGAGTTCTTGTGAGAAAGAAAAGGAGAGATGAACTGGTAATTCTTTGAAGCAGCCGCCACCACTTGTTGGTCGATCAGCGGCCCCCTTTAAATCCGATCGCCACCCCGTCCCAGATCGACCGCCAAATACAGAAGGATATAGGCGCCCTTTTAGGTGGGACTTGTTTCCCGTACACGCCTCAACGACTACGTTTGCGTTACAGATTTTCGTTTACATTTTATAAGTCCCCGACGACCTCCAGAATAAATCGTTCGTTTCTTTAGCGCCAGCTCTTGTCTCAAGTAAGCCGAGGCTCAAAGACGATCGCCGACGTTGATGTGCATGTCGATCATCCAGTTGGAAACATGCTCGAGGCTTAGATTTTTTGATTAAAGTCGTAAAACATGGGGATAGAATCTTATGGATAAGAGAAGATCGAAGGAGACGAGACTTTTAGTTTTGCTGATTCTTGTTGTTTTTTTTCCAGAAGGGGAAACAAAATAAATGAGGAGGTATTTGGAATGAAAAATTGAGTTCTGGATTTGATTTAAACTTACCAAGGCTCTCAAATGTTGTTTAACACTGAATTTTAGACAATGTAACAATAAGTTTAAGTATGAATGATGATGAACATTGACCAAGAGGATAAAAGCCCATTAAAAGTGAATGGAGTTAAGAATCCTCGAATATCCGCATTGATCGAGTCGAGTTTGAGCCGAAAGGCGCAAAGTAATATAAAGTCTGAAGCGCGGTCATATCGCGGTCGTAAAACAGAGGGCTCTCGTCCTCTCTACTTCCACCTTACAAAGTTTAAAGAGCCTCCTTCTCGTATTCGCGAGCCAGTCTTCTCAGTATGAAGCAATTTACATGATGGTATCTCGCATCCCGGTCTCTGGACCTCAATCAAAATAAGTTTCCTGACAAAAAGGGTACGCAATGTATATACCATGTAGGGTTCTTAAACTTTTCTTCAAAATCATATACATGTCATGCATCTACAACTTTTGACATCAAGTCTTCTGAAGAGCAACCATTTCTTTCTTATCATTATTGATATATATTCTTTTGAAGAGAAGAACATTGTATGAACTATGTTGAATCATCATCATCATCATCATCATCATCATCATCATCATCATCAGGGCAACGTATCCTGAACGATTCCTGAAAATGATGCTCGACTATAAACTTACACATACTAAACCTATCTGATGGCATCAGATTACTCCTAATCATCCTCACCTACTCCAGTAATCCCTCTGGTTTCGACGATTACAAAGCCAACAATAAATCTAAACCCAAAAAACAATAACCAAGTGTCAACACCTCGTTGGAAAGGTGGTATCTCCTCCTTTCCACCTCAAGTTGAAAGGAGGAGATACCCACGCTCGAGTGCATCCTCGGCAGTTGCTAATCCTGCTCACCCAGGTCGTACAGATTGGATTATCAGCGCCCGGAGTTCCTCGGAAGGACGATCTGAACCCACGTTCAGTTGATACGACCAAGAAAGGACTATATGTCTAGATGCTTGAAAGTCCTGGCTACCCCAGCTATCATCACATTTTATGTGTTTACTGGTATCGCGCCAAGAGCTGCAGTCAGCACGGAAGCTGTTTGTAAGGACTATCTATACGCGGCATGTAGCCGATAATGTCCGGACAAAGTGTCCACGGTTGGATGTTGCGAGCAGGTTACACACAGTAACCTGAAAACTCAGGAGGAAAGGGTGTCACCTGAAGTTCGTTGGAAGTGGTGAGGTCGAGAGAAGGAGATTAAGGCGGCCATGTTGAAAGGGTGGGATATATACGGCAGGCGCCGCTTGGTCGCGTCACGAAGAGGTACCGGCGAAGCCACCTCGAAGTGCCGAGTGAGCACCATCTTGTTAACAGCCGAGTTTTTTCCCATCGGCGTCGACTCTGATAGGCCTACTGGTACCCCCGGTGGGCGTCCTTCCTCTTATTCCTATTTTGTCCACTCGCTCGCTCCGCCTCGATCCTGCACCTACAGTTCAAACTACACGTGTGTCAGTGCTGGACTATGTTTGTGAAACACGCGAACGTGTCATTAGGACCTTAATTGAAACCACTTACGAGTCTAGCCATCGTGAGAATCATCGCCAAGAGTTCGAAGGTTGGATGAGCTCCTGGTCCTTTTCTTCAAATCAGTCTTCTTCGGTTGAGTTTCTCTTGGATTTTCATTGTTGATGTTGCTGAATGATTGATGTCCAGGTGGGTAGGTTCTAGGTAGAAGTGGGACCAAGTGCTCTGTCAATGACACTGGTCAACTTTGTATGATCCTTTAGAATTAAGATTGGTAACATCTGGTACCATGTTCTCGGTTCAAGATTTCTGTCTGAAATTGCGAATATATAATATATTCTGCTGGAAAAATAGACTGGGTTCTTCATTATGATATTCAGATACCACTTATAATGTCATGCATATGTACATATTAATTACTGCGGATTTGATTTGCTGAATGATGGCAACATAATTATTTTTAAAACTTAGTAGAATTGTACAAATAATATATTCATTGAAATTTATATTGGATATTATAAAGTCTTCATAATTCAGGTCACATGCATAAAATGAGTAAAATACCACATCATAACTATTCTTAATGAATTAAATCACATTATCCTAATTAGAGAATTTCTTTCGAATGGTATCTTGATCATCACTTAGCCACCTCTAATAAATGAATTTACGACCTAAAACACTTAGCAGTGTTACTAACGACTAATGACTGATGAAAAATGTCTAATCTGGGAAGACAGGTGCAGAATAGTCCTTCTTTGGTTGGTGACTGCTATTTTCGAGGCAGCTGCACTTCCTTTTTCGAGAAGAATTGTTACTGCTGCACTAACATAGTGGGCAATCGAGTCGGGTTATACAACGTCGACAAAACCCAACGAATAAGGGAAGATACACATCCATTACCATCAGCATGCAAATTAGATCGAGGATTACCGCAAATCCTTTCGTAACAATCCGCCGCACCGCGAAGTAGGGTTGAGCCGAGCACTCTCTCCACAAGACCTGAGCCAAGGACTAGAGAGAAAAGGAAAAATAAAGAAGGGGGTGGGTCGAAGCGAGAGGGATGATGAATACGAGAAGGTGGAAGAGAAAGAGTAAAGTACGGCTCCGCAAACTCTTAACAGAACTTAATTAACGTCTGCCATTGCTGCTGGCAAGGTTTACGACAACGACCAGAGTTTTGGAGTGCGTATCCCATTCAATGGTGCACGAAACCCTCATAAACGTCGTATCCGTGGAAACGATTCAGCGAATTGGTTGATGATTATTTAATAGAAATGCTGGCGTAAAGACGGAGATCGATTTGAGTAGTGAGTTTTAGGGGAAGTGTTGTTAATCATAAAGAAGGGTATCACTAGATGAAGTTTCTAGAAAGAAATTGTTAAGAAAAAAGAATTGGATCCCCCCTAAAGTTGTAAATTTCGGATTGAAATTAATTCCGAATCAATCCGACAATTTCCGAATCATTTTGGAATTTGTGTCCAAAATCTATCCAATTACACTTTTTAATCCGTACTTCCAATCCAAATGAATCCGATCTCACATTTCAATCCGAACGGTTAATCCGAATGAATCCGAGCCTCATCAATAAAGATTTTTTAATCCTATTTAATTCTTTTCAAACCGTCAGTCTCTACAAAGTTGAATCCGAATGAATCCGACTTTAAATCGAATGAATCCGACTCTAATCCGAACAAAGTTTCAATCCGAATGAATCCGAGAAAATTTCGAAATACTTTCAATCCTTTTCAATCCGTAACCAACAAAAATTTCAGTCCGAATTAATCCGATATTCAATCCGTACACACTTTTCAATCCGTTATCCCAATGCAAATCAATCCGAACGAATTTTAATCCTTTTCTATCCGTAGTTCTAAACTGAAGTTACCTTTCAATCCGTGCCCTCAATCCTAATTAATCCGAAATCAATCCGAACTTATTTTCTATCCTTTCCAATCCGAATGAATCCGAAAAATTTGTGACTAATCGCTTAAAAATAAAATTTATATTTAAAAAAATGTAAGTGCAAATATGTCACAGAACAGCAACCTTCACTTTAGATTGGAATCCTTGCTTCGATCTCGGATTAGATCGGATTCAATCGGATAGAAATCGAGGATAGATCTTGGATTAGGTCGGATTAGAATCCTCTTTTTCATTTCGGATTAAATCGGATAGGAATCCTTAGATCGACCTCGGATTGATTAGGATAGGAATCTTTGATCGGACTTTGGATTAGATCGGAATGAAACTCTTTTGCTTCGGATACAAATTCCTGAATGAAATTGATTCAAAAGGATACATTTTTTTCTATTCGAACCTTCCGCCTGGGTGGCGCCACTGTCGTTTTGTCTTTATAATAAATAATATATAAATAGCAGCTTAACGAATACATTTGATGTCTCCTATCCTAAGTGGCTGATAATCTAACATCATAAATAATGTACGCACATCCTGCTTCTAACTGTCGTTCAGTGATATATAATAATTACCAGAACTCGATACAAAGCAACAATTTATCAGTATTTTTCCGGTCTGTAAGACCGTTGGCCTGCGACATGTAGCAAATCATAAGTGGTGCTTTGATAATCGCTCTCTTGTGTCAACAAACTTCTGCTCGATTGCTATTAAAGTCTCTACCTCTGGAAAACATATATAATCCATAATCACTCAACTCGACTCTTACGCAAGTGTAATCGTGACTGAGAGCGCAAATAGACCTATAAATTTTAATTTCAATCTTTCGGGGGTGAATAGACAAGAGACGCATTGAGAACGATTACGGCTTAATGCGTCTGCTTATATCACTTTCGCAGGAGGCAAGCTATATCTGCCTACGTCGATGCTTTATCGTCGCATTTCGTAATTAATAAAACAGGAAGAAGGGAGTGCAAAAAGGGTCTCCATTCATTCCAATATACGAATCACGAGATTCATTCACGAGTCGCTATCAAGTGTTGACAAAGATCGACTATCTCTTCTCTTTCTTCTTTCATTCAAAGTCAAACTCTTCTGAATTTGAGATACGCGAAATTAAAATTTTAATGATTCTTTATTGGAAAGCGAATAAAATGATAAAAATTGGATAAAGTTTCAAAGTAATTTCTGACCACTTTTCGTGGGGATTAATTGGCATATTTCGAAATTTTTAACTGTGAGATTTATCAATGAATTTGAAGAGGGACTTTATAGATGTCAATAAAATCCTGTTTTTAGATAAGAATTCAATTTTTTTCTAGGAGATTCGATGTTTTAAGTCGTTTCTCTTCTTCTGATGCTATGCTCTCTTGCTATCGTTATCGAGGAATTTTATGGTAACTGCTTGTGAACGGCAGCATCTGCGAATCTTTTTCCACTTGTGAACATATAATCAA
The DNA here is from genome assembly GCA_900474275.1 of Synergus japonicus. Taxonomy (NCBI): domain Eukaryota; kingdom Metazoa; phylum Arthropoda; class Insecta; order Hymenoptera; family Cynipidae; genus Synergus; species Synergus japonicus. The sequence goes on along the minus strand of UCOH01011706.1, from coordinate 13,408 downwards.
GAAATTTATCTGTAATGGTCTTTGACAAACAGAATGAGTTGTTTGAAATTATATCATTTTCAAGAACCATCAAATAATTGGAGACTCTAATCGCTATATATTTCTTTAAATTACACACATATAGATATAACTCACAAATATTGCTTTCGAGAAAATAATTAATTAAAATTGAATTAAATTCAGGATAATAAAAAATGAGGATCAGTGAAAAAGGAAACAGTTGTTTTTTGAGTCTCAGAGGGGGCAATTAATATTCGATAACGCGGTATGATTTCGAATAAATTGAGGAGGGTAACTTTTGATAACCCCCTTAAGAGAGAGTGAGAGAGAGAGAGAGAGAGAGAGAGTCGATAGGAGTCGGTCGAATCGGGCAAAGTTTGTCGACGGCATTAAGTCACTTGTGACGTTATTTATAGCAGAGGTTGGTACGACCTGCAACCCTTACCGCACAGTTTGTCGTACTGTGAGTCGCGCGGGGCGTGTCGCTGACAATCCAAGCTTTAATGAAAACTCACCCTTGACTTTTTCTGCAAAAACCGCCAAGATCGGCTATATTTAATTCCCTCGACTGTCTCACAAAGAACTACAAAAATCTTCGAATTCCTCCGCCAAACCCCAGACACTTTATACAGTTTAAATTCTGCATTTCATTTCATAGCTTTAATTATAACTAAATTTCCCTTAATTTAAAAATTGATACAATTATAGGATATATTCATATCAATATAGCTCCGTATATAGATTTATGATTAAGGATCTTTGTAAAACAACAATTTGGGTCTATCATAAAATAAGACGGTTGTAAAATCTCTAGAATGTATTAAACATCGAAAAACCTTATTACGATAAAGTTTACGTTCCAATATATTACATCTGACATTTTAAATGCTCACGTGTTTAACAAAACCAGATACGTTACGCCTACATACATATTTGTATTACATTTTATAAGTAAACACATTTATTTTGGGCCTCACCTTCTACCTCATAAATCTTCTTCTATCAGTCCATAAATTCGTTATTTACGTGGCTAATAAAAAGTTTACAACTAAATACAATGGGTTAGTGGGCTACTCGTTACTTATTTGCTTAGAGTGCTTTTAGTGCCAACAGCTTAATGTCAAAGGATCGTAAATTACGTGTACAATTTTAGAATTGTGTCTTTCAAAAAGAACTATTAATGTTCAACCTAGATTAAATTATATTAAGTACAGTATAATATTGGAAAAAGACATTATTAAATTAGTGTCAATTTTGTATGAAAATTCATTCTTCTTATGGTATAATTGGGACATCGTTCAGTTTTACATTTGACTTCGTGACCCCAAATGGAGATAACGTATTCAACAAATACAATGAAGGTTCATTATCTTTTTCGGTAATTTAATCAACGACCGAAATTTGAACAAACTCACATTTAAATATGTAAGAGTTGAACAGAAGTTCACCTGTATTTTTACCAAATCACGAATCCACTGCTAATGATCTTGATGATTTTGATTAAATACTACTGCTATTTATGTTTTATATATCAGGTTAAAGTTCACCGAAAATAAACAATATAGTATAATAAAAATAGGCAAATGTCTCTCTAGTAGAGGGACATTTGCGAATTATTGAAATAAATAATTGCTGAAATTAAGTGAAGGTATGGAATGATCGCTGGAAACGGTTTTCGCATAATATTTATGGACTGCGAGCCAATTGCTGATAATGATCCGTCGATTGCAGCGCCGATAATTCGAATATATTCCAGCAGGACTCGTAAATTATCGGGCGTATTATGGCGATGCGTTTCCGCGTATGTAAACTAGCCTATCGATAAATACGTGTTTCCATGTAGCATACAAACGTATCTACATACGTTTCTACGTATCTACGAGAGTGTAGAGTGAGTCCCAAGTATACGAGCATCGCTATTGCCGAGGCATTATCGCATGTTCCTACGTACAGCTCTTCCGTAATGCATTGATTTAATGCGAGGCACAGTCCTGTCCTTACACCACTGACAATCATATAACCACCATTTATCATACAATGTTGCATCTCACGATCTGTAAATCCTTTGTGGCTTCTCCCATTTTACACACGCGTGCGCTCTAGAGCTCTGATTGCAACTGACAAAAATAATTCAGTGAATTATCAGAGTGGCCACAAGATTCAATTATTCAATTTCCCTGACATTTCTCTAACTTTTGCCTGACAAAAAAGTATTCAAAATGCGTACAAATTTTCAATAATAATACTATTGAAACTTCTCCAAAATCTCTTAAAATTTGTAAAAATCTCTGAAATAAAAATCTGGGAAATCTCTTGAAATTCATTGAAATTCCTACAAATATCTGAAAATTCCACGAAAACACTTCAAAGTTAATATTTCATGAAATCCCTAATTTTCACTAATCTTTTTTAAATTCCTCAAAATAATTTAAAATACTTTACTCTCTAAATCTGCACCAGCGAAAACCATACCAAGTCAGTGAAATTCGCTGACGAATCAGCGGAATTGCTCTCATAGAGGGCGTGATATTCCGCTGATTCATCAGCGAATTTCACTGATTTGGTATGGTTTTCACTGATTCAGATTTAGAGAGTAAATTCCACGAAAAACTTCAAAATCATTTTAAAATGTCTAAAATTCTCTTTAAATTACCTGTAATCTTTCAAAATTCCATAAAATATTTTCAGAATCTATAGAAATATTTTTAAATTCCACGAGGAATTTTAAAATCCTTTAAAATGCATCAAAATCATTTAAAATTATTGGCAACTTATTGAAATCCCTTAAAATTCGCTGAAATCTTTTGAAATTCCTAGAAACATCTTAAAATTCCAGGAAATCACTTCAAATTTAATAATATTTCATGAAATCCCTTCAATTTCCACTAATCTTTTTTAAATTCCTCAAAATCATTTGAAATACTTTAAATTCCACGAAAAACTTCAAAATCATTTTAAATTCCTAAAATTCTCTTAAAATTTCCTGTAATCCTTTAAAATTCCATAAAATATTTTCAGAATCTCTAGAAATATTTTTAAATTCCACAAGGAATTTTAAAATCCTTTAGAATGCATCAAAATCTTTTAAAATTATTGAGAACTTGTTGAAATCCCTTAAAATTCGCTGAAATCTTTTGAAATTCCTAGAAACATCTTTAAATTCCACGAAATCCCTTCAATTTTCACTAATCTTTTTGAAATTCCTCAAAATCATTTGAAATACTTTAAATTCCACAAAAAATTTAAAAATCATTTTAAAATCCGAAAATTTTCTTAAAATTTCCTGTAATCCTTCAAAACTCCATAAAATATTTTCAGAATCTCTAGAAATATTTTTAAATTCCACAAGGAATTTTAAAATCCTTTAGAATGCATCAAAATCTTTTAAAATTATTGAGAACTTGTTGAAATCCCTTAAAATTCGCTGAAATCTTTTGAAATTCCTAGAAACATCTTTAAATTTCTAAAAATTTCACTATAATATTTAAAATCCTATAAAATATCATAATAAATTCTTAAAAATCTATTAAAATTCCATGAAATCCTTTACAAGTTCACAGAATATTTTAAGAAACTTAAAAATCCTATCAAATCCTTTAAAATTCAATAAGAAACTTTAGAATTCTCTAAAATAGATTAAAATTTGTAAACAAAAATTCTTGGAAACAAAAACCTCACAAAATCCTTTAAAAATCAAAAATAATTTTTAAAATGTTTTTTAATTCCACGAGGAATATTTAAATTTCTTGGAATCATTTTAAAAATGTCAAAATTTCTTTAAATTTTTACGAATTCCACGAAAAACTTTAAAATTTCTAAAAATACGTAAAGATTTCTTAAAATTCTTGAAAACCTCTTGATATTCCATAAAATTTTACAAAATCTTTCATAAATCATAAAAATCTTGCGAGGATCTTTAAAATTTCAATCCATTCCCTTAAAATCACTTTAAAAAAATAAAAATTTCTTTTAATTCTTAGAAGAAAATTTTTTAAATATTATACAAACCCTTTGTAATCCCTTCAAATTCCTAGAAACCTCCTAAAACCTTTCAAAATTATTGAAAATCTCTTGAAATCATTAGAAACCCAAAGAATTTCAAAGAATGCCTGGAAATTCTTTATAATCCTTTTTAATCCTTGGAAAGTTTCTAAAATCTATTAAATAAACTATAAAATTTATATCTATGCAATACGACAAAAATAACATAGCATAAATATCAATTTCTATTTTCCCTGACTTCCCTGATTTCCCTGACATGTGGCCACTTTGATTATTTATTGCAGAAACGATCAAAAATCAGGCTTTCAAGTCTGAGTCAAAGTTCCCCGGACTCGGCCAAGGCCACACGAAATCAAAATAGTCGATATTAAAGTTCTTATTATGGCAAACAGCTTTTCTTCGATTTTCTCAATTTTTACTTTGATACAATAAAATTAAAGAAAAAGGAAAAAGAGGTAAGAAAAATAAGAACAAAAAATTGCATAAATTGTCTGAGTCTAGATTTTGTTGTAAATTCCAGTTTATATTTCAGCATTTCAGGTTTAATTAGAGGGCAAGTTTTTCGAGCCTCGACCTCTTTAATGGGCTTGAAAAAAAAGTAATACCGTTTCCCATGTCGTGTTAACGAGGAGATACGCGTGCATACGTGCTTTGACAGATAGTCCTCCCAATCTAGCAGTTTCTTTTAACGCGATTCGTGTACATGGTGATGGTGAACAACGAGACAAGATCCTCTCAGGTCTCTGGTTGGAGTCTGGTTAGTGTCGTTGGGACTCTCGCTAGCGGCAACTTATCGATGTTTATGTTAAAGCGACACATTTTACAGCCACACAGTTTATCTCGCCGATAAATAACATCGGGTCTGGCTTCACCAGTAAGCTGAATATCACGTCATTTCATTATTCCGATTTCTTAGACGAATCTTCATTCATTTTCTTCAATATATCATCGAAGTTGTGTTTTATTTCAACAGGAATTATCGATTTTCATTGACCATACATGTTTCAGAAAAGGGTTTGACAAAGGGCTGGAAAAAATTGAATAAAGAGAAGATTCTTTTATTTTGGGGAAACTTTTTCCCGTCAAGTGTCAAAAGCCTTTATAAGACACTTTGCAATCCACTTTGATACGGTGATTCGTTTATGGTGTATATTTTACGGATCAAGAAAGGAAACGAGGTCTTTTTTTCTCGAGAGTTCCGAGAAAACTACAAGTATTATTTTCGAGTGTATTTGGAAGGCGAGATTATGGTCCCAAATGACATAAAACTGCGGCCCTGTGGCACTTCTCCTCCGTCTTGTTTACAGGCCGATCTCCATGTTTCGCCTTTCGAAAGCTTAATGGCCATATTTCGGGCCAAGGGCCGTAAATGTGACAAAAAACGGAAACATTTTGTGAGCTCATGTTCGGCGTCTGTCAGCAGGAATGAGTCGCTCGTTTCATTTCATGAGGCGTGGCAACGATGATTATTAAGACACTTCTCAAAAGATGTATGTATATTTTATTCTGTGATCTATATATATATATATATATATATGTAGTCGCAGTGTGAACTAAAAAAGCGATCGGTTCCACGTGCTGAGCGACATTTGAAATTCATAGTAGAGAAAAAACGACTCATCAGTGTGTTAATCCACATCGGAAGTTAATTAGAGCTCTTATGATTATTTATCAAACTTCCTTTGCACATTCTCTTTATGTTTTGTATACGCTTTTTATGGAATTACGTATTTGAATAAAACGCTTTAAAGAATTTATGTTTTATTTTGAATAGTGGTTTTTGAATAGTGGTTTTTGAATAGTGATTTTTGCTAATGGGTTTCGTTGTAGAAAACCGTGGCGATAAATATTTCAGCAGCGTGTTGCTAATTGATACATCTTTACCGTGTAATAATTTATTTCTCGAGAGATCGGTATGAATCTGTACAGGACATTGGCACGATGGAAAGCCGCGAAACGAGCTCAAAACCGGGAATAACCAGGGGACGATATTTATAAGCAACAAATGACAAAGGTGACAAGGCGAGAAAACCGTGCGACGTTCCGAATTTATGTTTCGCCGTCAAACGAATAGCTTGCGTACTTCTTGCGAGCACTGTGAGGATGTCTCAAAATACTTGAGGTACGACTTTAAGCTTAAGAGAGCGTTGTATGGACGTATGTACGAGCTTGCAAGTTTATTCTCACTCTCCTGTTGATGGGCCGTTTACACGGATAATCGAATCGACATTCTTTCACCTAAGAACATCAGAAAGTTCAAATTCTTAATTATAATTTACTCTGTACAAATATTCTACATTGCCTCTATATGTATAAATTATATACATACATCTATATGTATATAATCTAGATCCATATGTATATATCTAGAAAATTTCTTCGCTACCAGAAAATGAATACAACAAGATATTTTATAAAACCATATCATGTTTAGCATACAAGGATAAAAGGGGTAGAAAGAAGATGGATATACATCGAAGATGCTGGACCAAGGGAGGAAAAAAGTACGAGGTCAGGCTTGCGAGTAAAATAGGGATGAGGGATGAGGTAAGAGGAGGGAAGGAAGATGAAAATAAAGAAAAAGGAAGCTGAGGAAGAGTAGGAGGAGACCATGCTGGGCTACAAGCTGTCGGATGGCGATAGCATCGACTATCGGACCCTAGGATCGCCCGAAGAGGTTTTCCATGTTCTTCTCTTCGTTATACGATCTTGTACGAGGCGCTCGTGTACCAGGGGATGGTGTCCAGGTAACAAACATCCCCAATTATGTCAGCCTGAATTAGTAGTGCCCTAAGACAGTTTTGGGCCCTAACGAGCCGACTTGGTTCTTCTGTGTCCAGCACTCAAGTCTCCAGGCCTCTTGAGAAAACGATTTTTCATCCAGCACAGTAGCCGATATTTGAAATCGATTTCTGTATCTAAACAACTTTGGGAAACGACGATTTTCCATTAGGGAGTGATTTACGCTCTGGAGATGCGAGACTTGAGATCATTCGAGAATTTATTCACATTTGTATTTTTTTCCAGATGCTGATGGTTTTTAGAATGGAGATTTAAATATGCTTAGGTTTTTATTTTTAGTATTATTTCCGAAATTATCAATTTTTACTTTAGTTTCGTAGATACGTGTCCTGGCTCAATGAAATAATTTATGCAAGAATTTTCCTAGATGATAATAACTGTGCTAATTAGTTTTATTTTCCACTTCCTGTAATAAATCCTTTATCAAGAGATAAACTGATCTGTCTTGTTTGATCTACACTCATAGCCATCTAAGAATAAGATAACCGTTAGATATTTCTGAACCGGAAACTTTTCAGAGCCAATCTCTGGACTCATTAAGAAATTTGTGCGTGACGATGACCTATGGCGGTAGACTTGAAAGCAACTGTTAAGCATCTCCAAGGCTGAATTTCAAAATGCAGATAATATGTATAAGCTACTTAATGTGACAGGTGAATTAGATGAAACAGATCGTTAACACGTTTATTGTATTAAGTGAATATAAATGTCTTGATTTTCTTTATTCAGGACAAACATAGCTACTTATTGCTTGGTTAATTATATTTTACAGTTAGAATACATGCCTGTTCTAACACTATGAAATCATTCAAGGTTTTTCTTTAAGAAAGACATTTTAAAAGATACTCAATCTTAGAAAATGCTTGAAACTTTTAATATACTTTTAATTGTACCATGTCCATCGATCCTAACAGTTAACATGGCAATTACGGGCGGTCCAAATCAGAAATGTATTTCTGCATGGCCTTCTGTAACCCCGGACTTGATTTACAGTCTCTCGTGACTGCAGATCCTGTCCGATACTTCACGTATCGCACGAGGTGCATATATATGTGTATTATCGCATTTGCACAGACCACTCAAATAATTATTGATGATAAGTATCATTCGAATCCCTTTTTTTTTAAACAAGAACGAACGCGCGCTTCGCGCGCGCATTTACATTCTTTTTCAATACTCTATAATTTATTATATTTTATTTCTCTAATCTTTTAAAATCCATGATGAACTTTGTAAAAATCTCTAAAAATTACAAGAAACCTTTGAAAACCTGCAGAACCGCTTAAAATTCATGAAAATCTTAAAATTCCTAGAAACCTTTTGAAATTCCATGACAATTTTATATCCCTTAAAAATATTATATAAAAATCTTATCAAATTCCATGAAATCCTTTACAATTCTCACAAACTCATTTAAATATCAGAAAAATCTCTCGAAATCAATTAAAATTATTAGAAATCTCATAAAATTCCAGGATAATATTTCAAATTCCTTAAAACCTCATAAAACTCTTACAAAGCTTTTAAAATTACTTAAAATTTCACAAAATATCCTAAAATTCCATGAAATCCTTTAAAATTTTAACAAAATCATTTAAATATTAGAAAAATCTCTCAAAATCACTTAAAATTATTAAAAATCTCATAAAATTCCTTAAAAATTTCACGAAATATCCTAAAATCCCATACAATTCTACAAAATTGTTTTAATATCCTAAAAATCTCTTGAATTTCGTACAAATTACTTAAAAATCGTTAAAAATGCACATAAAAACCTTCAAAATCATTAATCTCTTGAAATTCATGTTAAAATTAGTGAACATCTCCAAAACTGCCTAGAAACGTCTTGAAATTCCTTCACATTTAGAATCCCTTAAAATCATTAGAAATCTTATCAAATTCCATGAAATCCTTTAAAATTTCACAAAATGTTTTAAAAATCAGAAAAATCTCTGGAAATACGTTTATGTAAATTATTAGAAATCTCATAAAACTTCATCAAACCAATAAAAATTCCACAAAATCTTTTAAAAATCGAAAAATTTCTTGAAAACCCCTAAAATTTGACGAAAACCTTCGAAATCTTTGTAAATTCTAAAAAATCTTTTAAAAATCATAAAAAGCTTTTGAAATTCCTGAATAAAGCTCCCTATAAAGTTTTAAATTTCTTACTTAAATCCCAGATACATATTTTAAAAGACATAAAAGTACCTTGAAGTCCAATTAAAATCTGATGAAAGTCGTAAAAAATTCTAAAAATTTCCAGGAACTTCTTGAAATTCTTTAAAATTCTATGATAACATTTAAAATCCCATTATCTCCCATAAAATATTTAAAAATTTCAAGTTTAGACTCGTGACAAAATGATTATTAACGAAACCAAATTCAAAATTTCAAATTAAATTCACGTCTGTAATTTACGATTCGGCAAGTATCGATTCTCGAAAATCACTATCAATACTTACACGACGAATCAGGAGTGCGGAATAGGCGTTACGATATTTCGACTTCGACTCAATCATCTTTTTAGAATAGACTAAGAAGTTTCGTTGGATTTTCTTTTCATTTTCTGTAGACGCACCTGTTTTCAGAGGATATTTGACTTCTTTATCTGAAACCGTGTTTTTCACAGCTGAAAATCATAGAGCAGAACGAAAAGGTCGGCAAAAGTCAGAAGAAATGAGTAAATAAGTAAATAAAAAGATCCATTAATAAACAGCGAGGCGCACGTATTTCCTTAGGATATCATTGGATACCCTTGATCCTTTTCAAAACTCGAGAATCCAGAGTCAGCTTTTCAGGACTGCAAAAGTAGGTAGGAAACTTGTTTGCTGTATGTGGTTTGTCCATTTTCGGACCGAGAAAAGCAAACTCGACGGATTTAAACTCGAGTCGAGTGTTGGCGAGCACTGATAAAACTCGCAACATCGCACGTCCGTGTAAACTGAGATCCCTAACTCTGGACCAACGGTCATGTCATTTTGAACTATATGCGCCCTTCAAGTACCGCTCATCACGTGCCAACGTCAGACCAACACACTTTCACAAATATTTTCTTACTTAAAATTATGCAAAGTATGTTTCTTTGTGCATTTTCCTAGGCAATATCCTAAAGTAACTTTTGATGTTGGAAAATAGTGTTTGATAGTTTTAATCTCCTTCCATACAGAGGGAAACCTTGGTCAAAATTTTTTTAAATAATTTATTCCACTTAAACACGTCGCTTTTGATTTAAAGCTTTAAAAAGTCTCGTTTCTCTCACATGCTCTCATGTTTCAAATTCCGAAGAGATCGTCATTTTTGAAATTCCTAGCACATGTAATTCTTTTGTGAAACCTTAGACTCTCCATAATGGAATCATGTAATTCTTTTTTTGAAAACCCTCAGAGGGAGTGACCAATTTGTTCTCCGTGTATTTTTCGACTCTCGACATATTCTCAACAGAAAGAGTGATGTTTAGGTGGCAGGTTACAAACTCGGGTGTTGGCAGGGAAACTAGTAAAAATGGTTAAAAGGTTTTGCCAGTGGGGGGTAGTTGCTTTCCAGGCGGGGGGTTGTGACTCTTATTGTCCAGCCGTTCACCAGTTTACCTTTAGTCAGGGTGGTCGATTCTCATTTTATTTGACCTGTAGGGACAAAAACGACAATGAAACGCCAATGAAACGAGAACGACTCTTTTTACCGATGCAGCCACTTTTACTCTAGCCACTTTTACGTCAATACGTCGCCTATCTGTCGCGTCTGTTATTCCCAAGCCTGTAACGAAACACCCCCAAAGGCGAGACATGGCTGGGTTACGTTTCAATCTTAGAGTTTAGATTTTCTGGGACCCACTCGAGAAATTCGATACTTTGGTCAGACCTGATATTTGGATACTTTCATCCATTGCACAAGCAGGGACACTTTTCGATAAGAGTCCCAGAAATATGATACATATATCTAGAATCTAGATCTAATTCTAAATTCTAGATCCTAAATCTTGTGATTAAAAAATAAGTAGCTCACTTGGATTTTGTAATGGAGCAATTGGGAAATTGTGCTGATTCAAAAATCAAGATTAGAAACTTTCACATTTCACAGCCTCTTGAAACCTTCAAAGCAGAAATATGTACAGGAAATGTTTATGTGCAAACGATCCGAGGATTGTCATTTTACGAGGTCTTAAAATCGTAGATATTTGGAATGTAAGATTTAAGACTTGATTGTGAGGGATCCGATAATGTTTGAAATAAGGAAAAGAGAAGTTTATTTGTCTCTAAAGTCTGAGTAGTGCTGCCATCAGAATGACCGACGGTCACCTGTAAAACCGGCTGGTCCACCCACGCAAACCTGTTCGGAGTGGCCAAAGACAATACTGCGTACCTACATGGCGAGAGAACGGTTAACTGCAAGCGGGCGACAATCTTAAGCGCACTGCTTAACAAGATAAGGTATTAAGTACGAATCCCTTAGCGTACAACCACCGTCAGACAAGATAAGCTCCTCGCGTAGAAGTACCTACATACCTGAGTTAGGACAGGTAACGAGGTGTGGATCGTAAAACTACAAGGTTTCTATTTTCCACTTTTCCTTTCCTTGTTATCTTTCCAAACTACAATATTAAACATATTAACAATTCGAGAGTTTATATTACGATAAGGAAAAAGGGCTCCACAATATCTGGAGAACTTGAGGCTGAAACCATGATTTCTCAATCCGAAATGACTTTGGTTTATGTCTGGCATAACGATCCAACTGAATGTTGGCCAGGGGGGAGTGAGGTGCTTAAAAGTCAACGTCACTGTAAACCAAGAGCGGTTTTATAAGCCGTATAGTGTAAAGTATAAAGTATAAAGTATGCCCTCTTTTAGTCGACGACTTCTGAATGGCGAGACGATGAACGAAACGAAAGGCAAACGAAAAAGGCAGCCTTTCACTCTTTTTACGATTTGTTTACAACTCGGCCCCCTTTACTCGGATTCCATTGTGTGTCCTAGACGACACGAACCCTATAATTCGAGTTTGATCGACGCACAACATTGTGATTCGTTTGTGGCTTTGATACCAAGAGACATTAGCATCATACACGAAAAGAGTTTCTCTTCGGCTTGAACACAAAAAAAATGTCAGCACAAGTTGCTCAAGGTGTGTATGTACCTCGTAAAAGAGGACTCACTACAAAGGACTGTGTGGCAACAAAAATCCTTGTTTGGATCTTTTGATTAAGCACATTTTGTCCGTATTGTGTCAAGTTCCATAATTGCCGTCAGATGAGATTTTATGATTTAATTTTAGTTAGGGAGCTGAGTCAGATTTTGGTATACAAGAATTGATGTGTCTTCAATGGTTTTTTAATGGTAATGACGTGGTTTCGGTTTTTTATCTGCGTCAAATATTTCATTCAAGAAAGGATGGATGAATATTATATAAGCCCTCCGGTAATCAATTGCTTTTATTTATAAAAAACAACATTCATCAGAGGTTTACTTATCTTTTTTTAAATTTATCCCTAATTGTGACTTTTAATCGTGAATGTCGAGATTCGTGATAAAAAAAAGTCGCACGTGACCAAGTTACCGTATCCACAGCTCTGGCACATCCAAGCAAATATCAATAAAGCTTATGCGCTCGTAATGAAAGTTAAATAACAAGGCGCAACCGCCGTCGTTGAATCGACGGTAGAGCCAGTCGTAGATTTTCGTGCTGCTCGGCACTCTCCGAGGATTAATTATCGCAGCTTTTGTTTCCCGTCTGGTTCGCACAAACACTCGTGGGTTTCGTCTTGAAGAAGAGGATCACGTTGACACATGACCACTAAACTGTCTCATTTCGAACGTTAGTTCCACTTTCTACGCCGCTAATAAGTCCAGAAAGAATCAAGAAATTATCTTCATTATCCTTTATTTGCGGGTCTTAATTGCCAAGATAATTCTGTTATTATTGAGCTTAAATCATTTCATTATTGATAGAAACTATTTCATATATGGATGAAATAGTTATATCTGGTCCAGTGAATAGCCTTTTAATACATCCTCTTGTAAAATTTGAGAACGCATTTTCAAGCTGCAAAAGAGGAATCATCGTTGCTTGGGGAGGAAAGTTTTAATGCGACAGGATCCGAGTCTCAGCGTTATTATTTCTTTCCCCTAGCATTCAACGTAAACCAATGTAATACATAATGTAGGTAAATATACAGACCGAGAATACATACGATGACGGTCACGGTGGTGGCCACCCTGATGTTCCAACTGCTACACTCTATCCTCCTCATAGTTCTACCATACGAATCCCTTTTGTCCCATTATTCTTTCTCACATGCGTTGTTATTACAGCAAACGCAGTTACACCAGGTTCTCTTGAGTCTCGCTTTGCTTAAGGGACAAAGTAACTTGGTTTCCTTAATTGCTCGCGCAAATAATAATTCATTCAGGACAGGTGAATTGCAACATTTCATTTGAATTTGAACAATACTTGAGAGTCTTAATTGCACTTTATGGGTGTACAGTTTAACTCATATTATCACAATCATTGATGCATCATTAAATCTATGTATTAAATTTCTACGGTATGATAAACATATACATATATACGGAATACATATATATATATATATATATATATATAT